>MU183118.1:99941-111477 GCA_016904865.1 Pissodes strobi
TATAACAATGTTATTAAGAAAGCAAAGCAGATGTATAACAATAAATTATTTTTTGAATCGGACAATAAATCTAGGGCGGCATGGAGAATTATTAACAATAACATTAACAATAATAATAAAAAGGCGAAAAATCTAATTTCTAGTATTAAAAATGAAAGGGGTGCTGTGCTGAATGATGGAAATGAAATTGTGAATTGTTTTAACCAGTACTTTGTTGAGAGCACTGGAAAACAACAGATGAGCTATCTGCATATAACTTGTCAGGGTACACATTAACATCCTCATTTTGCCGAAAAAATGGATATGGAGGTACGGCCATCTACTTGAGAACAGGTACGGACTTTAAGATTAGAAATGACATCACAAAGTTTGCTGAAGAGAGCATCTTTGAGTGCTCGGCTGTAGAAGTGCTACTGGATAATCATAGAATTGTCATCTTATGTATGTATAGAACCATTTCATCCATTCATGATTTCTTAATAAAATGTGAAACCATATTAAATATTTTGTTGAGTGAAAACTGTACATGTTTTTTGGCTGGTGATTTTAATTTAGATATCTTGAATGATAGGGATAATAATGCCAAAGATTTTATTGCCTTGTAACAGTCTTTTAATCTTATTCCTTCAATTTTAGATTATACACGAGTTAGTGGGAACTCTCAAAGTTGTATTGACAATATCTACACTAATCTCCAAAACTTTGATGCAGGAATACTAAGCACTCATATATCAGATCATACTGCCCAGAGAATATCTTTTGACAGTCACACGCGTGTAAGTTGCAAGGCAGGTCATGTAAAGAAACATATTTTTTCAAGTGAAAATAAAAATAAATTTAAATATATGCTTTCTTGTCAGGGGTGGGACTCGTTATATTTTACTCCTGAGGTTCTTGTTAACGAACAATGGGATAATTTTATCACTATTATTGGTTCTATCTTTGATCACTGTTTCCCTTTGACATCGGTTCAGAGAACTGTACCCGAAGGACGATTGCCACCTAGTCCACGGGTTGTTGCTTGTAAAAATGAACTTGACATTCTTTTAGTTCTCAGTAGATCTGACGGAGCATATAGTGGCGCTTACGGATCCAAGAAGAGGGAATACAATTCTCTCCTAAGGGACTTGAGAGGCGCTCACTACAGAGATCTCATAAATGATAGCGACAACAAATCGAAATGTGTCTGGCAGATTGTTAAGGAAATAAATGGTTCCAGCAGTTCAGGATATGTTAATCCAGCTTCTCAGATTCCTGGTGACCGGTGACCCTATTGACATTTGTAACAACTTTAACAAACTTGTACTTAACGCAGCCCCTAATTTAATAAAATCCCAGCCTCAAATTGATTGGTCCTGTAATTTATTTATTTATTTATTTTATTTTACAAAGTTTACAAAGAAATTCATTACAGTTGTAACACAACCTATATACCTACTAGATCGATGTTCGTGTTTTATTTATTTATACAAGTTCCTTTGTGCGCCTAAAGTCCGTTCAAGTCTATTGCGCTGTTACGTCATATCATTCCATCTTTCTTTATGCAATGAACGTATGTACTAAATTGGTCCGTCAAATTGGAATCTTTGACATCGATTGGCGTCAATGTAAAAATATCATAACGAAACTAACAGATTTAATTCATTTATTGATTTGTTCGTAGTTGGTTTGTGTTTTACGCTAATAATTGCTAATAAAAATCGTTTTGAGATGTCCCACCGGTTCAGTGAGAAAGAGCAAGCTTTAATTTTAAAATTGGTGCATAATTTCACACGTGAAAAAGATGCTAGTATGCCACTTTTACCCTGGAAAGCTGTGCACAATGTAAGTAATATATATTTTTTATTTATTTGATAATACTAAAAAATTATATCTCTAGAAAATAGTATATTATTTTATATGGAGGAAAAGTGATACTTTTCATGGCGCGCTCGTGTTTAACAGCCGAACGGAGTGAGGCTGGTAATAGAGAGCAAGCCATGAAAAGCAACTTTTCCTCCAAATAAAATATGCTGTTTTTTCTTCAAATGTCGACAAATTAATGCAGAAACATCTCTTTTTAATAGTAATAATATCTAATTATTATTAAAGATAAATGGGTTCGCAAGGCGGCTTAGACCACGGTCGTAGGTGGCCTTGCCTAGACCGGTGTCTGTTAATATAATGTAACATCAAGCTGTCAGTGGACACTGTCAACAATAATTATTTTTTAAGATTGGGTCTCCGATTGCGTTTTAATTCCGTATTGATAAGCAGTTATTGAGTAAGTTCGATTAAATAATAACCAATTTGTTCCTAAATTAGTTATTTTTAGAAATGCAGTCACAAATTGAGTGATAAATACAAATTGTAGTTTAATAAATCTTGAGTTGTTGACGCTTATTTTGTTGTCTGTTTGTATTGTATCTATGTTGCTATGACAACACTTTTACCTCCGCCGGCGGAAAAGTGAAAAGTAAAGCTCCGGCGGAGGAAAAACGAAACTTCACGGCCGCCTACACAGTCGAGTAATGACGGATTTACTGACGTTTGAAGAAAAAATGTATTTTTGATGTGTAAACATCTTACGCGACGATATGAGGTCAAATCTCGGCAAATGAGACGGAAATGCGCAAACCAATTCTAGCCGCTAGGGCGGTATTATATACAATTTTGCCATTTAAAATCGTTTTAAATGGATTTTAGACGATAAAAAAGCATATTTAAAATCAAACGAACCGTCAAAAGTATTATTTTTTAATTGTTATATTCGCAGTGTATTTGGATCCATAGCACAGCTTATTCTTAATGGACGGTTGAATTTAAAATGAATTGTCGCTTCAAAATCCACGACAAATTCGTCCGAAGCCATGACTATCGGCGTAAAAAAGTCCGAATTTTCGGATTTTTATACAATTTTGCCATTTAAAATCGTTTTTAAACGGATTTTAAACGATAAAAAGAATATTATTATTTGAAATTAAACGAACTGTCAAAAGTATTATTCAGATGCCCAGACGCTTAAAACAATATTGTCATAGCCCTCTTCTAAAATTTGAAAAAGTTGGTTTTTGACTTTCCCAAATCAAAGGATATCGGCGCACGATTACTAGGTAAATAAGCTGTTGTATGTATGTTGATGTTATTCCTGGTGGCATTATATTTGCCTGTCGAATTTGTGCATTCAATTAAACCACTCCGAAGCTGCCATAAATAATAAGTATGTAAAATTGATAAAAACGGAACGTGCTCTGGAATAGAAAACAGGTACAGAGACATCTTTTGGCTAGTGTAAAAAATAACGTACGAGTCTATCTAAGACGTACGGATCTTTTCTTTTGACGTCAGAAATTCTGACGTAACAGCGCAATAGCCTTGAATGGACTATAGGTTAAACCCGTATGCGCTTAAACCGAATTTATCCCGTACTGGCAGGTATGTTATACTTAAATTGAATCTAATATTATATTACACATATTCCACTTAAATGGCTATACTAACAGAGATAAAAGCACAAAAATACAGAAACATAAAAATACAAAAAGACAAAAACACAGTAAATAAAACATCGAAAACAAAGCACCACAGACGTTATTCAAAATATTCCAGAATATAGTTCTTGATTTTCAAATATAAACCTGCGAACTTCCTTCCTAAACCTATGTAATGTTTTTAGTGTTCATATTTTTAGAGGGAGAATATTATATAATTTTCGTCCCAAGTATTGAAAGTTGTTTTTATAAAATTCACTTTTAGGTTTTGGTACCTGTACTTGTTCATTTGTTCCTGTTCTCGTGTTATGAGTATGGTTAATTGAGTTTACAATAGTACTATTCTGATAAATATAGCAACCGACGGCACAGACATAACGCGAGCGCACGTCCTGAACTCTTTCATTATAAAGAAGGCTAGTTGGATATAAGGGATATTATCTGTATATAACTTTTATAATTTTATTTTGAATTACGTTCAATGGCTTTAATGTAGTACTGTATAAACCCCCCCAAACTATTATGCCATATCGCAAGATCGATTCGACCAAACTATAGTATAACATCAAAAGAAACTGCTCATTTAAAAAATGTCTCAGTAAGTAAAATTTGTACACTAAATATCTTAGTTTCTTTGTTATGAAATTAATATGAGCCTCCCATTTCAAGCTGCTGTCGATATACACACCCAAATACTTAATAGTCTTTGTTTCTAATATTGGTTCATTTAAATTTCTCGCTTGTATACTTTGAAAAATGGGGCGATCAACAATTGTTTTTGAAAATGCTACATATTTAGTTTTACTCACATTCAGCGATAGCTTGTAGAAAACCAACCATTCTTTAACTTTGCAGATTCCATTCATTGCCCTCAATCCCACATTCTCCCAGTTACTCTCACCAAACACCAATACGGTGTCGTCTGCGTATGATATAATTTTGCCTCTCATATTAAGTAATGTTAACCCCCTAATATAAAGATTAAAAAGTGTGGGCCCCAGCACTGTGCCTTGAGGTACACCTATATGGATGGTTTCTGGTGTGCTTATTGTACTTCTTACTCTGGTTCGTTGTATCCTATTTGTGAGGTAGCTCTCAAAAACCCCCAACACAGTACCCCTAATTCCATTGCGTTCAAGAACATTTAAAAGTTTCACGTGAGAAACCGTGTCAAAGGCCTTTGCCAGGTCCAGGAACACAGCAACACACTTGTTATCCATATTGATTTCATTGCCAACACAAGACACCAGCTCCCGCATAGCATCGCTTGAGTTACGTCCTTCAGTAAACCCAAATTGGTTTTCTGAGATTAAATTATTGGTTTTTAAAAAGTTAGTCAACCGCTCATTCAGACATTTTTCAAATAATTTCGCGATGTTACTTATTAAGCTGATTGGTCTATAGTTTTTAACCAATTTGGGATCACCAGCCTTAAATATTGGCGCTATAATAGACAGTTTAAACTGCGATGGTACAGTACCATTACTAAATATTAAATTAAAAATGTGCTTAATTGGTATGATTATATAGTTATGCTACATTTTGACTTCTTTAGCCATTATGCCGTCATGGCCAGGGGCACTGTTACACTTCAAGCTGTTTATGTGTTTCATAAGTTCATTTTCGCTGATCGGCGTTAAATACATCGATTTGCTAATTCTTGGTGGTTCATATTCGAAGTTATCAGTGGACTGTATGCTATCGTACATTTCTACACCTATCCTTGCAAAGTATTGTAATATTCCATATAATGGTAAATCTTTTTTCCTAACACCGGTAACCATCGCAGAAATTTTAAATATTATATCTAAACTAAAAAATAAAAAGAGTGCGGGACATGATGGGATCTCAGCAAATCTGTTGAAGTATTGCGCTGAGGAGATTGCGGTACCTCTATGCCACATTATTAATAATTCTTTTGAATTTGGTATTTTTCCCAATCATTTGAAGTTAGCATTGTTAAAACCATTACATAAAAAAGGGGACAAGACCAATCTGGAAAATTACCGACCCATAAGCATTCTTTCAACTTTTTCAAACATTTTTGAAATTGCAATGTGCACAAGACTCCTGCAGTTCTTTTATAATGAAAATTTAATCAGTGACTCTCAACATGGTTATCTTAAAGGTAGGTCTGTTGAACCCGCCTCATACCAGTTTTTGGAGAAAATTTTGAATGGGTGGGAGAATGGGAATGTTTCCATGGGAGTGTTTTTGGACCTTTCAAAGGCGTTTGATAGTATTGACCACCAAATACTAATTGAGAAGCTGGAGAGATATGGAATCCGGGGCCCTGCTTTAGACTGGATGAAATGTTATCTCACCAATAGAGGGCAAAGGGTTGTAATCACTCGTGACGGTCAAGAGTTTTTTCAGAAGAGGGCTATCTAAATATTGGCATTGCTCAGGGCAGTGTCGCGGGGCCGCTTCTATATTAACAATCTTGCTGTAGAAATTTTAGAAAATAGGGGTAATCTTGTAAATTTTGCTGATGATGCTAACCTTCTAACTCTGGCGTTAACCTTGTCGGATCTTCTGGGCATTTCATCTGATCTCTTAAGGGCAGCTCAGAATTGGTTTTTGCAAAATAAATTAGTTCTAAATCAAGAAAAAACAAATTGTGTTTGTTCAGTAGGTATTTATGTTTGTCTTTTTTTTTCTCTCGACAATAAAATATCTATAGGAGCAACTTATTATAATATATGTACTTTATTTTTTTTGACACTTATTATTCAATTGTGGCAATATGATTTGTTTCTTGTATTGTGTACAATTTTTCTAATAAAAGATATTTGAATTTGAATTTGAATTTGGATCTTTCAAAAAATGTGTCAACTAAATTTTCAAATGCTGATGGCGTTCCGCAGAATAGATTGCTACCAAATACAATGGTTCTGCGGCTTGTTAATGAATGTGAAATCATGGCAACAGTCAAAAAACTAAAAAGTTCCTTTTCGATTGGAATGGATAACATTCCTTCAAATGTGTTTAAAAAAATTGCTCAAACTATATTGTTTCCATTGACATATTTAATTAATTGGTCGCTCATGAGTGGCATATTTCCTGATACTTTGAAAGCAGCAAAGGTAGTTCCGCTTTTTAAAAAAGGCGATTCATCTGCCCTCGAAAGTTATAGGCCAATAGCCATTTTACCTGTACTTTCAAAGTTGTTGGAGCGAATGACCAAATTGTGGATTTTCTGGAGCGTTTTAACATTCTTAGGGGTTGTCAGCATGGCTTTCGCAGTGGCCGGTCCACACACTCCGCAATTTCTGAGTTCTTAAATAATATCTACGAAAACTTAAATAATCAAAATAAATGCATTGGTCTATTTATGGATCTCAGCAAGGCCTTTGACCTGGTTGACCATACTCTTCTTTTGGAAAAGGTGTCTGGATGCGGCTTGAGGGGTAAGATTCACGAGTGGTTGCAATTCTATCTGAGTAACCGTCATCAGATTGTTGAAATGGATGGAATTAAATCCGAAAAATTAAACATAACATGTGGAGTACCCCAGGGATCCTTCCTGGGTCCTCTTTTGTTCTTGTTATGTATTAACGATCTGCCGGATGTTTGTAATAACAGTAATTTAACTTTGTTTGCTGACGATAGCAGTTATTTAGTAGCAAGTCATAGTATTCAGGAAGCTACCCGAGCAGCTCAAGAAATGTTACAACGATTTCATGGTTGGTTCAATGCAAACAGGTTGTGTTTGAACGTCGGTAAAACTAACTTTGTCTGTTTTGCTCCAAGAACTCGCATCCTCAATGAATCATATCTAATAAAAATTAATAGTAAATCAATACACCAAGAGGCATGTGTAAAATTTTGGGTCTTCACCTGGATAGTGGGCTTTGCTGGGATGCACACGTCGACCCACTATGCAGGAAATTGGCTATCTCATCATATGCCATTTATCGTTTGAAACAGACTTCCTCAATAGATGTTGTTTATTCGTATTACTATGCTCATTTTTACAGCCATATAAAGTATGGTTTAATTTTTTGTGGCGGCTCACCCCACTTGACTCGTGCATTTAAGATACAAAAACGCGTGATTCGAACAATTGCGGGGGCGGCTGGACTGGCTACTTGTAGGCCGTTGTTCAAGCGATGCAGGATCCTTACGCTACCGTCATTATACATTCTTGAAGTGCTTCTTTTCGTAAGAAAACATTTTCAAAAATTCTATCAGAACAATTATTTTCATAATTATGGTACACGTGGCCGTTTTGATCTAGTGTATCCGATTCACACCCTTAGTATTGTTGAAAATAATATGTACTATATTGGTGCGAAAATATACAATAAACTGCCAGATAATTTTAAGCACGAACTGAATGGAAACGCTTTTAAAAGGTCTGTCAAAGAATATTTAATAAGCTATAGTTTCTATAATGTTCACGAATATCTGGATGTATAGGTTAGCAATATTGCTACTTTTCACGTTTCCATTAGTTCTATTATATATGTATCAAATAATGTTTGTATTATTATACGTATAGTTTTATATGTACAACAATAAGCTCTACTACGGGCCGTAGACTACGGCCCATTATTAGCAATACGCCGACACTTTGACTTGATCCATACTTGTTACCTGTAAAGTCCAAAGATTTAATAAATATGTTTATGTTTATGTTTATATGAGAAAATATACAGTGCGCGTCTTTGATGTCCCTCCTCCCCTTCTTACTAACTTTTAAACCGCTCATTTCTTTATTACAAAATGTAGGCGTATCGAATAGCAAAGGTTAAATGGAGGACGAGCGCCATCTTGGAACTTTTAAATAGAAAGTTAAGTCTTGCGATACCTCATTTCAAACGTATCATTGAGTACTTTATGATTCCGCAATATTAAACGGTTCTATTAGCATCCAAAACAACGTGGATGGGTTTTTAAAACTGACAATTTTTCATCTTTGACATGCCATAAAACCCAAACGGTTAGAGAATTACAGTTTGCACTTTCCCATCTTAACTTTTTAGGAGTTATTCTGCCATATAAATTATAATTACTGTTAGCTGTCAAGTTTTTTTTACATATTTTGACATTTTTTGGCAGCAATGAAATGTAGGTCATTAGATAGCCTTTAAAAATTTAAGACAGGAAAGTGATAATCGCATTTCTTTATCTTTAACGGGCCGGATTTATGCCATGTCAAAGATGCGACAATGCCACCTCTCTCCTTTTTAATATATTTATTAACGACCTAAAAACTTATATAACTAATCCTTTCCTTGATGCGTTTGCAGATGATATAAAATTATAAATTGTTTAAAAGATGCAGAAGATTTGCAGCATGACATCGATCAACTTTTTGAATGGTGTAATGAAAATATTTATACTTAAATGTCGAAAAATGTAGAGTTATTTCTTTTACTAGGAAAAAGAATCCTATTCATTGCACTTATAATGTTAATTCTACTAATTTAGAGAGAATCTTTTTGGTTAAAGACTTAGGCATTTGGTTTGATTCCAAATTGAACTTCTTGGATCATATACAGATGGCTGTAAACAGAGCATTAAAAATGTTAGGTTTTATGATTAGTACTTTGAAAGATTTCAATAATGTCTATATATTGCGAGATTTATTTTGTGCTATTACTAGATCTGTAGTGGAATATGCAGTTCCAGTATGGTGTCCATACTATTCTACCAGTAAAAATTAAATTGAAACAGTTTAAAAAAATCTAAGATTTATTGCATATAATTTGGTTATAACCATTGTTTCCTCCTTAAACAATATTATAACTATGATGATATTATGCAACTTTTTAATTTTCACTCTTTGGGTTCTAGACGTCAATATTTTGAGTTATCTACTCTATTTAGAATAGTTAATAATATGATCAATTCTCTGGAATTACTGCAGCTGGTGGGTCTCCCATGTTCCACAAAGGTCTCTTAGAGATTCACAAACATTTGTTGTTACATATCATAAGACTAACTACGGCGTAAATCACCGCATACTGCATTTTGTCGAATATCAAAATTGGGAAATGAAATCTTAAATAAAACAAATATAGATTTCTTTAATATCAAATTTAATAAATTCATCTCCCCCTTTTCCCAAAACCTCTTAGTATTACCTAATTCTAACCGCCATGTCAGTTTACAGAGCAAAAAATCAATCTAAAAACTACAGAAAAAGGTTGTAGATATGTTCTATATTGTTGTAGAGGATTCATGTTTGTTAGACAAATTGTTGCCTATTTCTCCGCCTCAATCATAAACTTTTTGAATAAGGCCGCCTATAGGCTCTGGCCCCAAGGTGTTATTTGTACACGTGCTAATTTAGTGACCCTAACGAGGCTGAAAAACTTAAAAGAACTTGGAAAATGCTCAACGTTTCGAGGAACAAATCTGCCACCGTTGTCAAGAACGAGTTATCTAAAAATGAAATGCAATTAAAGCTGTAAAATTTTAATTTCGTGCACTCTATCAGTCCACGAGATTTTTACTGTTTTAATTGCATTTACTAACCATTTTTATTTTTAGATTTCTCGTTCTTGAGAATAGGAACAGATTTGTTTCTCGAAACTGGATGAATTTTCCAGTTTTTTTGGTTCTTCCGCTTCGTTAGGGTCACTAAATTAGCACTTGTGCATTTTAGACCCTGGGGTCAGAGCCGAAGCGGCCTTATTCAAAAAGTCTATAATTGGGGTGGAGAAATAGGTAAACATTCTTGTCTGACGTATGCAACGAGGGCTGGGCCACAAATCCAAAAACTAAACAAAATAGAAGTGTCCATCTGGTTCGTAGATCAGATGTGACCTGCTAAATAAGAATCCGTGATGTCTGCTTTGGTACTCTCGGCTAATTCCTTATGGTGGCTTAATTACGTTTTTTGAATTAGCAAACAGAACAATAAGTAATGGCGTTCGACTTGTATCGTATGCTTTAACCCTTAAAATTAACAATAGGATATTGCGCGATATGCATGCCGTGGTTTAGCACACAATATGTAGAAATTCATGGCATACTAGGTACCCCAGATTTTTAATTTTGTAATACACAGCAACAAATTGAAATGTGCAACACACAGCAAATTAAAATTTTTAGCACGGAATAACCGGCAAATTAATTAAAACTTTTACCACATAGTAAGTAAATTAACATTTTTAGCATACAGCAAATAAAAATTTTTAGCACACAGCAAATTGAAATTTTTAGCGCATAGCAAATTAAAATTAAAATCGCACAGCAAATTAAAATTTTTAACATAGCCAAATAAAATTCTAAGCACACAGCAAATGAAATTTATAACATAGCATATTAATACCTATTTTTAGTATTTTTAGTACAGGGCAGCAACTCGAAATGGCGAAAAGTTCAAATTTAACTAGCTCACCCTGTATAAAATGCATCATTATTTCTAAATTGTGAGTGTGTTCTTGTACGTAAATTTTTTTATAAAAACCTCCATTTTGCTGGCCTAGAAATCGATGTTTTAATTTTTTTCCCTAAACGTCCATTTTCCCGACAGAGAAGTACTTAGAGATTTTTCTTCTAGAAATTCCCTATAGAACTGTCGGCCGTCTCGTTTTTTTCGATGCTCGCGAGTTTTTCGGCGCTATGACCCAAATTGACTCCTTTTTCGAAAATATATACGTCCTAAAATAATACTCGTCATTTTCCCATTCTCCTCAATTTCAATAGGGTCCGGAAGTTCATCAAATGGAACTTGTTCAGACAAATTCGTTAAAATTAATAAATTTTTCCAACAGTTATCGAGTATCAAAGCAAAAGTTTGAAAAACCGCACATGTGACGTAAAAACTCAGAAACGGAAAATCGTATCGCCAAAAAAAAAGGAACGTCGATTGCTCCCAAGGGTTGCCTCAAAACGTGCCAAATCTCGATTTTCCACTCGCAGCCGTTTGGAGAAATAGGCTATATATCTAAAATAGCTGAACATGACGCGTGACGACTCAGTTCTTTCACTACTCAGAAAAAAGTGTGCTGAACGCGCCAGAAGTTTTCATTTCAATAGTCTACGCGGGCCAACTTTACCCGAATAAAGGTTACATAGACGAGCCTGACGCGTGACGGCTCAGTCTACTT
>MU183118.1:111577-143355 GCA_016904865.1 Pissodes strobi
ATAACAAAACTATTAATGCCTTGAGATTATCAGAAAACTAAAATGTAGGAGCTTATTTTATGGTTACCGCAAACACGTCACTCAAACATTCTCTCATGCATGCTTGGCCGTTTTTCATGTAAAGTTGATATAACTGTATTTCATTGTTTTTACCAAATTTATAAAATCATAATACCCTTTGTGACCTACTAGTGACAATAAAGAAGAATGCAGTGGCCCGATTTATTAAATAATACCAATAATTAGTATATCAGATGTGAATCATAAATAATTATAATGGGCCCAACTTGCGTGAAATGCTTTAAATTATGACTGGCAGGCATAGCGAATATGACGGGCATATAGTCTAGATATTTGCATTTTGCTATTTAGTTATGATTAAAATTTGGAACCACTTTGTCTAATAACATTCTAATCGATTATGTATTTTTTGAAATAGAACATATTTTCTTGTTCCTTAATTGTTAATATTGGTTAAACTTAAGCAAAAATCATGTTTGGAAAACTTAGAAAGGTGAGTTACTTTTATTTTTTCAATTATTGCTATTGTTAGAAATTTTATTATTTTTACATTTGTGTATACTCAGTGCCCGCCAAAATGTATGTATCATATGGGAACATATTTTTCTGTGTGGTTTTGAAAAAAAAAAAGTTTTTGTCAGCAAGCTCCGCTTGATTTAGTATCGGTATGGCGAAAATTTAAAAAATTGTGTATTGTGTACATGGTGAGATTCAGATAACTCTTTAAATGGTAATATCTCTATTATTTTTGAAATTAGGAAAAAATATGGGAACATATTTTTCTGTGTGGTTTTGAAAAAAAAAGAGTTTTTGTCAGCAAGCTCCGCTTCATTTAGTATCGGTATGGCGAAAATTTAAAAAATTGTGTATTGTGTGCATGGTGAGATTCAGATAACTCTTTAAATGGTAATATCTCTATTATTTTTGAAATTAGGAAAAAATATTCTAAACAAAAGTTGTTTGATTTCATCTGCTTTACTCATGCTTTTGTTTTATCGTGTACATAGTGTTTCAAAACGGCAATGCACAAGCCGACTTGTTTTTTTTAATTTAATAACCCGTATTTTGAATGATTTTGAATTTTACCCTCAAAAAATCATACTATTTCTTAATTTTAAAACCCTCAATATTTCGGACACCGTTAAGTTTTGATATATATCGTTGTTTGAATAAATTTACTCAAGCAACGATGATATTAAACCCGTTTTTTTAATGATTTTGAATTTTCCATTAAATTCTTCATATTTTTTGTATAAAATATCATATATCAAAACTTAACGGTGTCCGAAATATTGAAGGTTTTAAAATTAAGAAATAGTATGATTTTTTGAGGGTAAAATCCCTAGTGCATCTAATTTTCCCGAAAAAAAAAACAAATTTTTCTACTACCGTGCGTAAAGTACTCACTTTACGCACTCTCTAAGATTCGTAAAATAGGCCTTTTTAATGTGCAGTGCGTAAAGTAAGTTATTTTACGCACTAGTGCGTAAAGTAAATCTAACATATTTTTTGACGTTTAGGGCAGTGCGTAAAGTATTTTAATATTATTTTTGTTTTTTCATATATTTTTCGGTAGTAGAAAAAATTTTGTATGCTACTCATGCGTAAAGTACCCTTTTTTTATTCATGGGATTGTCGCATTCGCCTACGGCTCATGCGACAATATTCCCATTCATAAAAAGGGGTCACTTTACACACTAGTTGCATAAATAACTATTTTAAGTAATCTAATACACCAAATTACTTAGAAACGAGCATTCCATAGGAAAAATTAGACGCACGAAGGATATTTGGTAAGATTATTTCCTGAATCAAAAAGATTAAATTATTTTTTCCACTACCGTGCGTAAAATACTCTACGCACTCTTTCGTACAATATACCTTTTTAATGCAATGCGTAAAACAAATTACTTTACGCATTAGTGCGTAAAGTAAATCTGACATATTTTTTGACATTTAGTGCAATGCATAAAGTAATTTAATAATATTTTAATTTTTTCATATATATTTCCATAGTAGAAAAAAAATTCTACGCTTGTGTAAAGTACCCATTTTTATTCATGGGATTGACAATATTTCCATTCATAAAAAAGGGTCCCTCTACGCACTCGTTGCATAAATAACTCTTTGCTGACAGATACTTGTCGAAACTTTTTTTCGGAAAAAATTTCCGACAGATCCTGTCCACATAAAAACCGTTTTTAAGACAATTGAATATTGTGATTGGTTGAAATGAATGCGAGGGAAGGGAAATAATCATATATTATATCACAAGACCTATAAATTTATTCGATTAAACTATGCAACATATTTTGAGAATGATTTTGCTTGGAAAATAGTTTGGGTTGATAAACGACAAAACAAAAACCAATATGGAAGAAAAAAAATTAACCGCGGTTAAACAGGTCTAAGACTTAAATCACTTATCTAAATAAAATTTATTCAAAAAATAGCCGATTGTTTTATTTCATAATGAGGGAAATAATCGATATAATTGCTTACCAATTTATATAACTACTGCTACCTGGAGGTTGATTTTTCAAATGTCATGAAATTGATGTTTGAAGTCTGATTTACTGATTCACCTTTGCTTCTTTTTTTGAAAAAAATTTGGGGTTATATGATAAACCTTGAAATAGTATAATTTAAATAGTCCTAAGGGAAATAAAAACTTTGAGCCCTATTATACTGTAGGGGAGAGTCGGATATTGGCGCGCGGTTGATAATACCGCGCCTACCATTATCTCTCAGTAGAAAATAATACTCGGCAACACTGCATAATTACTCATTACCTTGAACGTGTTCCTTCATCCCGCAGTACAAATATTTCCATTGTAACCACCTATTCGGGCTCGGCAAGCGTTTATCGTATTTTGTGAAAATCCTTATAAGTTTTATATATTTTTGGATCGAGGTATGTACAAAACTTATTATTTAAATATAAGATATTGTGTTGCAATAGATTGCTACCCTTATTAGCAATGCTGTGTGATAGCGGCCGTTTGTCTTAAATTGTAATTTTTCGAATAATGTTAGCATGAAATGAAAATGGCGTCGTCTGATAATTGCGCACTGAGGGCACGGTATTATCAGCAGCGCGGTATTATCAGACTAGTGTTTATTTGATGCTATTTTTTTTCAGATGGCTGAGCCTCCTCCTGCCGAAAACTATATTTGCCATTTTTGTTGACTTCTTTGTACTAAATATCAAATAATGCTGGAAATAAAGCCTTATTTTTGGAGCACGGTATTATCAAACAGGGGGCACGGTATTATCAGACTAGTCTGATAACACCGCGCTTTCATTGACTTTTGTTTTTTTCCTACCCCCTCTACTACCCTAGGTTAACTCGAAATTTGCCATTTGGACTTATTTACTAGGCAAGTCTTCTATTGGCTGGCATCCATAAAGTTGGTATACATTACATCTAATGATTTTTAGAGCATGTTGTTCTTAAGGGCGCGTCAATATCCGACTCTCCCCTACATTTTGGATGGTGCATTTGGAAACTGTGGAAAAGTGAAAATCCGTAATCCAAGTGGGGGTAAATTTGTCAAATATCTTTGTACGGGTTTTTAAAATTTAATTTAGTGGTTGCAACTGTGATCAATATACTCTGATCGTCGTACAAAAATAATACAACTGGATAAAAAAGAAAAAATTTAATTTTCGGAAAACTGATCTCTGATATAAAAGTAATAAGATTCTGTACGGCTTTTGTGAAATTACTTTTCTGCCGCATAAATTAGTGCAGCCTGGGGTAGTATCACATGATGACCCCAAAATTTTTTCGATGGGCTTGCGGTCTATAATATTTTACAAAATTCGATTGTGTTGAGTGTTGAGAGACTGAAAATGGTGGAGCTCTATTTCAAGAATGATAATAACGCTACAAGAATACGAAAACATTATAGGGAAAATGTTAGAATGGTCGAAGAGTATCATCTGTACCAACAAGGAAGTTTTTGCAAGAAATAGCATCTCTAGTAAATAAGAAACGGATGAAACAAAGAAGAAAGGGATCTTATTATATTGCTTTATTTTCAAGAAAATCTATCAGAGACAGTGTGGACCACGAATCAGGAAGTTTTAAATTATTTCAATACAATTTTGTGAACCGTTCAGGTGATATTTACCACTGCCGGTATTTATAATAGAAAAAATTTGGTCCGATGAAAATCCACAAGCTGTTCAGCCAATCGCGTTTCATGGACATTCCTCAGTACAAATTTGGTGCGGCATTTTGGGGCATACTGCACGTGATTTTCAACCGTGGCACTTTTAATTTGGTTAATATGTCTGGAACTTTTGAAAAATTAAATTTAACACTTTATCGATGGACTACCACTTCAAACTCGGCAAAATATAATTTGCCAACAAGACCTCCCAGTAATATTCTGGCAGTAAGAACTTTCTTCATAATAGTTATCAAGTGTAGATGGATAGATATGGAACAATCAACAACACTTATGGATACCTTTCTTTGTAGCGCAGCGAAATAGGGCGAAAAATAGTTAACAAATTTTTTTTGAGGTATAACCAGATGAAACCTTCATGGCATTATTGAATGCGTCATTGGACATCATAAAAGGCCATTTACGACTTTTTTTAACGGTACCGATTTTATGAAAATCGAAAAATGTATAAACTTTGTGAAAATAAAAAAACGGACTTTTTATTACTTACTACGCAATAGCCGGCCACACACACAGAGGTTTATCTGAAGGCTTTATCCAGCGCGGTTTAAGTCTCTGGTCTTTCACGGACTTGACATATGACAGACTAAATCTTTGTGACTTCACTAACTTAAAAAGAAGTCCGCAGATAACTCTGGCGTACTTAATCTGTCGCAGACAAAACTGTCTGTTAGTGGCCAAATCTTTCAACTTATCTGCCGACTTTGTCCAAACTGTGGAAATTCAGTTTTGGCAAAAGATTTTAGTGAAGGTCTTTACCAGTTCTGCTGACACATTGTAATTTGTTATTGGTGAGAAGATGCCCAGGAGCGGCATAAATAAAAAAAAGATGCATTGTGTTTGGCTATGATTAACATACATCTTATGACAAATGCTTTGCATTCTATAACCACAAAACGGCGAAGTAAATGGGTAAAAAAGTGGTTACTGCAAAAAGAAACTCTAAGTCATTTGCCTTTACTAAAGGAACTCAGACGAAATGAACCCGATCATTTTAGAAACTATTTAAGAATGGATACTACAAGTTTTGAAAAATTATTGTCTAAAAAAAGGATTAACGAAGCAGCCTACTGTCATGCGAGAACCAGTATCTCCAGAGGAACGTTTGGTAGCCACTCTTAGAAATCTTGCAACTGGCAGATCTTATGAAGATCTAAAATACTCTGTTGGAATTTCTGCTCAAGCAATGGGGTACATTATTCCACAGACATGTTCTGTCAATAATTTTTGTTGACATACTCATTTGACTTTATTTTCCATAAAGATGGATTGCTTTTATAAATGTCTATAAACTCTGGTAAATAGTTATTTATGATGTAAGTGCTAAAAGTGACGTTTTATTTTGTGAGAAGGGAAGTTTGGGACACGACGCCGAAGGCGGAGTGTTCCATCGCTTCGAACAAAATAAAATCACTTTTGGCACATATATCATACACTATTTTTTCTACAAACACCATTCAAAGTATAAATCAACGCATTTCTTACGTTATTAAATTTATAAAACATCTTTTTGAAATCAAATTATACATCAAGTTTATTGTTGCTACGGTAATGAAAATTCGACCGTTTGTTGACAAGTATCTAACTTCAAATCTCGTGACATGGAGAGTGATCAAGAAAATTAATTTCTTCCTGCGGATATCGAAGAAGCTGCTAATAAAGTCACTTTCGAGTTATTGCCTAGTAAGCAACAATCCGAGTTTTCGTACAACCGTTTCATTAGATGGTGCGATCTGAAAAATGTTAGTGGCAAGTTCAGTCTGATATAAAACATTTCTATATTTTCGCACCAGTGCTAAAAGTAAATTACTTTTAGCACCAGTGCCATAAAGTGACATTTTAGACACTGACAGCATGCGTTAAAAATTGTACTTTTAGTGACGTTTGTAGAAAAAACTCTTGCCCCATGAAACGAGTATCCACGCTTTCAGCCATTTTATATTATTTTTTAAAATAACTTAAGCAGGCTGATTTAACCTGTCACTGAAAACTGTTTTGTGTGGTAACAAGAAACTTAAACTGCGTATTTTAACTTCCAGACAAGTCTTTGCCTGATAAAACCGCGGCGCGTCTGGCGCGTGCTGACCCACTAACGAACAGATTTGTCGACAGACTTTGACCGTGCCGTATAAAGTCTGCAGATAAACCTCTGTGTGTATGGTCGGCTATTATCTTCGGAACTGTTTGACATATTTTAATTATTTTTTTTTGTTTGAAAGCTGACACATTAGCGCATGTGGCAGCATAGAAAATAAATAAAAACAAGTTTTGTTTAAGAAAGAAACAAAAGGGAATCTAATAGTTTCGTTTTCCCGGTGATAACTTTTTGACGAATCGGAAAACTTTTTTATTTTAAAGAATTTCGATACATAGTCTGCGAACAAAATGAAGCAAGAAGTATGAAAATGTTTTCTAAAAAAACTGCTACAATGTACAATTCATATTTTAGGTAATATTGAAAGTTCAATAGAGTAAAACATTGCGCGCTTGTTGCTAGGGCTCCGCGGGATAACACCGCGTCATCGCGCTCGCCAGTGTGCAGTACAGTAACACAAAGGTAGTAATGTGCAGCCGTAATTTTGTAGAATTCGTTTGGAGCTATAAAACGGGAAATGGATTGTTTATTATGTGGACAGTTATTAAACGATAATGACAAACTCGTGCGAAAACCCACAATAAAAGGACTGGAAATGGTTGTTAATGCCGCAGAAAAGAGAAAGGACTATTTTAGCAAATATATTTTACAGAATAAGGATAAGGAATCTATTTTAGGCGGCTGTATTAAAGTTGAATATCACGTGGCTTGTAGGAAAGCATATACCAGTGAATAAAATATATCTTCTGCTTGTGAACACTTTACATGAAAATATTCCTACTTGTTCTAAAACAAGAAATAGTGACACTCTTTTTGAAATACGAAAAATGTGTCTGATTTGCAATTCGTGTGGAGTAAGAAAAAGGCAGAACTTAACCTCTATTCAAACCGGTAAGTCTTTACAAATTTTGGCATTTTGTTTCGCAACAGAGTGCATAGTGCACCAGATGAAATGAAATTTAGTTCAGCTGTGAAATTTAGTTTACCTCGAGATAATCTCGGCCTACATCGAGATATTTTATTATATATGGTTTAAAACATTTCGCTTTGTGCTCACGAATTGGCAAAAGATTTCATTTTTAAAACCATAATTTATGTTTACATCAGAATTTGTTTCAGTACAAAACAAACTGACTGATCTGAGTTCTCGTTATCTGAATTTAAAGTCTTTTCTTGCGCTATTGACGCCACTTTATACTTTTGACTAATTTTGGACTTATTTTTAAAGGCGTTAATATTTCTTGCTGAAATATACTGACTGAGGCAATTTTTATGGTACTTTGCATCATAGGCAAATAAATCTTCATAACCAGAGAGCTTGGAAATCATAGAAATGTCCTCCCTTTTTTTAGCAGCTGTGATTATTTTTTCGTATGTATTGTTGCCGGTGCCTAAAAGCAAATATTATTAAGCAAAACTAATAGTGGTGAACCATTAAAATTTTGCAATAATTTGTATTTAGATTTCATAACGTTTCTTAACAGTTAAAAAGAAGCATATCAAATCTTTTGCCAATTCATGAGCAGCGTTTAAAGATCCTTTACAGGCGTAGCCGACTATATCAAAATCGGCCTCTCCAATTGGTCGATTCATCTCATATTACAAGATGTCTCCGTGATGCAATCAATTTCTCGCAAGAGCTCTCGTGGTGTAGAGGTTTAGATCGTTGGGTCTCACCTGGAAAACACGGGTTCGAACCCCGTTGCTTTTTTTTATTTTTTTTTTAAAGATTATGTTTCTAAACAGGTTTTTTTCTTGATTTTGGGTATGTCTTGGGTTAGATTGGGTTGGCACCTGGTTAGTTTCCTTTTCTTGAGCCCCCGTAGCGAGCGAAGCGAGCGAAGGGCCATGCGGATCGACCAATAGGAGAGGCCGATTTTGATATAGTCGGCTACGCCTGTAAAGGATCTTAAAATGCTCATGAGCACAAAGCAGAAATGTTTAATACCATTATAATAAAATATCTCGATGTAGGCCGAGATTATCTCGAGGTAAACTAAATTTCATTTAAGCTGAACTAAATTTCATTTCATCTGGTGCACTATGCACTCTGTTGCGAAACAAAATGCCTAAATTTGTAAAGACTTACCGGTTTGAATAGAGGTTAATTTCTGCCTTTTCCTTACTCCACACCAATTCCAAATCAGACATAAATATTTTTCGTATATCAAAAAGACTGTCACTATTTCTTGTTTTAGAACAAGTAGGAATATTTTCATGTAAAGTGTTACTTATTTCGCAAGCAGAAGATATATTTTTTCTAAGATTGACAGCAAATATTAATTTTGCAGACACATATCAATAAGCAAAGTATTACTTTTCCTGCCTTGGCAGCAAAGTGAGTACTCTGCTGCCTAGGCAGCAAAATGATTAGTCTCCATGGGAATGAAACGTTTGACATAAGTTGTCAAACTATAATTATTATGGACTATACATTTCCATAGCAACCAACCGTTCCAACAATTGCGATTTCTATCCAATTTTGTATTAATTTATCACTACAGGGAAAATAAAAAGATTGTGGGAATTGTAATAATTTGCAAACATACAATATACATATATCATTATAACAATCGGAGAAAAAATTATATGTTCAACTCGGCAGCAAAGTAGATTGACTGCCTTAGCTGAATTCCTGAACTATCAGCCGCGGCAGTCAATCTACTACTTTGCTGCCTAGTAAAACAAATAACTATTGTTCACTAGTATATGATTTCCTACAAGCCACGTGATATTTAACTTTAATACAGTCGCCTAAAATAGATTCCTTATTCTGTAAAATATATTTGCTAAAATAGTCCTTTCTCTTTTCTGTGGCATTAACAATCATTTCCAGTCCTTTTTTTGTGGGTTTTCGCACGACGAGTTTGTCATTATCGTTTAATAACTGTCCACATAATAAACAATCCATTTCCTTTTTTTTATAGCTCCAAACAAATTCTACAAAATTACAGCTGCAACATACGACCTTTGTGTTACTACACTGCACACTGGCGAGCGCGATGACGCGGTGTTATCCACGCGGCCGTGTAGCAGCAAGCGCGCAATGTTTTACTCTATTGAACTTTCAATATTACCTAAAATATGAATTGTACATTGTAGCAGTTTTTTTAGAAAACATTTTCATACTTCTCGCTTCATTTTGTTCGCAGAGCAAAATATGTATCAAAATTCTTTAAAATGAAAAAGTTTTCCGATTCGTGAAAAAGTCATCACCAGGAAAACGAAACTATTAGATATCCTTTTGTTTCTTTCTTAAATAAAACTTGTTTTTATATATTTTTTATGCCGTCACATGCGCTAATATGTCAGCTTTCAAACAAAAAAAAATAATTAAAATATGTCCAACAGTTCCGAAGATATTGCGTAGTAAGTAATAAAAAGTCCGTTTTTTTATTTTCACAAAGTTTATACATTTTTCGATTTCAAAAAAATCGGTACCGTTAAAAAAAGTCGTAAATGGCGTTTTAGGATGTCCAATGACGTATTCGATAATGCCATAAATGTTTCGCCTGGTTATACCTCAAAAAATTTTTTTCCAAGAAGGACGCGACTTTTCCATGGGTTTTTCTACGCTAATAATATCAAGTTTTGAATCGAGCGAGCTTGGAGTTTATTACATAACAACGTAACTAGGGAAACCACAGAAATCTTGCTTTTGATAAACGTCAGATCTGACAAACAAGATGTTTAAATATGACAGAAATTTTATATTCCCGGCCTAGGACGGAAATGTTGTACGTACAGTTATTGCATGTTGCCAAGCAACGAATACAATATACTGGAATCATGACTTTTGCGATGAGAAAACACATCGGAAAGGTATAGTTTTTCGTCCGATCGGATAAAAACATTTTTTTATGAAAAAGAAATAAAATAAGATTTATTTTTATAAAACTAACAAAAAGTACAATAAATGATGAAAGAACTCCAAAAGCATTTCAGATTTTAGTTCCATATAAATTTCACCCTTACAAAACAAATGTTAAAAAATAATAAAGACATAAATAATACAGTAATAAAAAAATACAATACATAAAAACTTTCTAAATGTGGCTTTCATCTAATCAAATGCTCAAATTATTGTTTTCCTTGTGCTGTTTGGCAGTGGGCAAGTTGAAGGTAGAAAACAGCATTTTGGATCCTATGTGCAGACAATTTTGGTGCCTCTTGGATAATATGGTCTTCAAGATTTTCAGGCTTAGGTTTATAAATAACATTCTTTAGGCCTCTCCAGAAGCGGGATATCGGGAGTCCTTGGCGCCCATTCAATGAGTCCCCAGTACCTATCCATTTATGGGAAATGTTCTATCCAAGTATTCCCTCACTATACGGCATAATGAGGGGGCACTCCATCTTGTTGAAATCAAATGTTAGCGAAATTTGGATTCGTTAAATTTTGAATTTCTGGTGTAATTAAATTTTGAAGCATGTCCAAGTATTTTTCTACTGTTAAATATCCATCAATAAAAAAGGGCCCAATAATTTGTGTTCCAAACAAACCAGCCCAAACATTTTGTTTCTGAGGCTGTTGTGTTCTATTAATACACCATTCAGCAGGTTGCCACATCTGTAAAAACTATGTTCTTAAAAAATTTTGGTTTTATCGCATAATATCGCAAAACTCCCTCATTAATATCTAATCCTGACCTTAACAACTAATCCTGTCCAACATCCGTTGGGCTCATCAGACCAAAATCTTATTTCCGTAACCTGTGAACTTGTTATCAAAACGCAGGAGCCACAGGTACCTCGAAAGTTTTAGCTCTACAAATATGCAAAGTGGCATGATCTTCGCGAGTTTTATCCTTTTTTTCCTTGAAAAGATGTCTGCTTTAGGAATCAAAACACTTCTGAATTTGCTGATGAGATAACTCAAGTTATGGTATGGAAGCTATCATTCCCTCTTCTATGAAACCTCTATGAACTTCTATGAATCTCCAACAGTAAAAGCCCACAAATTGCGCGAAAATCGAAATATATTCATCACGACTGGAAACCAGTGTAAGCGGACTATTATTGACGAGAGCAAGGAGGGGTATAACGAGCAGATCAAGAACAAGCTTCTCAACTGTCCTAACGGATCAAGATCCTTTTGGTCAGTTGACAAAGCTGTTAATCAGGGTCGTCAAAGACGTCAATCCACTGACCAAAGATGATGGCTCAATAGCGGAAACAGTTAAAGAAAAAGCGAACAGTCTTGCCGAAATGTTTGCATCAAATTCTACCTTAGATCCTCAAGGAAAGACTCCCCCCAACTATCTCGAGAGTGAAATCCTCAATGCCAGGTCTGGTATTTTGCCAACGCGAAGTAAAACAAATACTGAAAAGCCCAGACACATTAATAAGGCCACGGGACCGAATGGCGTTCTCGCAATAGTGCGTAAGAAATATACTGCTGAACTATCAGCTCCGCTATGCAGGCTTTTCTCCTTATCGTACAGAACTGCATGTTTTCCTTCTAGTTGGAAATGCGCTCATGTGCAACCAATCTCGAAGAAAGGTAAAAAAACGATTCCAAATAACTACCGTCCAATTGCCTTTGTTCCCATCAACCCCAAAGTCAAGGAGAAACTGATCAACGAAGAGCTCTTAAAATATCTCGAATCGGCAGGCGTCATCGTCATAAGCGACCAGTATATGGCTTCCGCAAGCACATATCAACGGGAGATCTCCTAACTTACGTGACCTACCTGTGGACGAAAGCCATCGAGAGCTACGGCAGTAACTCGATATATCCAAAGCATTTGACGGATTGTTTCAAATTGAGCATACTGACTACCACCAGCACTGTTTCTATGACTTTCCAACTTCTTAAGTGATCGAAGCATCCGAGTTGGTATTAATGGACATATTATCTCCCACACTGTTCCTGCTCTATATCAACAATCTCTTAGATAGGATAAACAATTCATTCTATTTACAGCTTTGCAGACGGCACTACTCTTATATCCTCATTCATATCGCGGATTCCAATGAGCGCTGCTCATTCCCAACGCGAGCGAAAAAATCAGAATGCTGGAGGATATTAACTACAGCGTGGAATGGGGCGAGGAAAACAATGTCCAGTTTAACATAGTCAGCAGCTGTCTACTCAAAAAGCAAACATCGCAGGACAAACAGTGACTCTGGCCTCATCCATAAGCTTGCTGGACATCAACGTAGAAAACAACATGTCTTGGCGTAATCTCGTCACCAAAATCGCCAAGGCAGCGGCACAAAAGCTAGGAGCTAAAAAGTTGTATACACCTCTTCAGCTCTTACCGCTCTATAAGGCCCAGATAAGACCATCTCTGGAATAATGTTCCCATGTGTGGAGCTCGGCATTCAAACCCTTGCTCAAGATATTGGACTCCATACAGAGGAAAGCAATTCGTCTTGCGGATGACCCAGAGTTGACTAGCCTTGAACATCGAAGAAAAGTGGCGGGCCTATATCTCTTTACCTACTATGCTACTACGGAAGGTGTTCAAACGAGCTGGCGCTTATAATTCCGCCCAGAGTTGTGCCAAACAGAAACACGCATCAGACACAATTAAGCTGCTCATCAACAACGATTCAGTTGCGAGCACCTAGGACATCGCTTTTACGGGGGTCCTTTATCTGGAGGACTGCCTCCCTTTCGAATGGACTTCCGAGTAACGTGTTTCACGAAAACTACAACTTACAGCGCTTCAAGCCCAACGTCCACCATCTTCTCTGCACACGCATCGCTCGTTGAGTGGCATATGATTTTGTGTGTGTGCCGAACATAAGAAAAAATCTGTCAAAATCATCTTCTGCTAGTTCTTATGCTAAATGAATTATATAAGAGTGAAATTTATGTGCATCTAAAATCCTTTTAATCGATGCATGATTAGCATATGTCGCTTCTCCATCAATATTTCTTATTGAAGTATGTGTGTTTTTGATGAACCTCTGCAATGCTTCTAAACTTTGTTCGTAATTTTTTGCACTTTTTCGTCGAACAGGTCTTTGTCTGGAGTTCGCCTGAGACGGCTATCGAAGGCAGACGTGTTGCTGTTCGAGGCTTTACAAACGAATAGATCGAGAAAAGAGAATCGCCGATAACCGCGTTATCATAATTTACTGCATAGTAACAGTGTTTTTCGACGGGAATTATCTGAAATCGAAACCCGTGATCGATATTTTTTAGCATTTCCGGGGCGGATCCCAGAACAACCCCTGAAATGATGTCTGTAGAGACAGACGACGACATATCCGTCATATCGATGGACTCGGATTCGGGTAATTCATTGAACGAATCACGAATTCAACTGTATATAGGCAAACTTCGAAAATACCCGAAATGTACTTGTTGTATCGAAATGATACCACTACTATCGAACGCAAATGCGGGCTCTAGACTCGAATACAAAACTGCAATCGATACAGTTAAAACCCACTTTGCGCGGGACCATAAGGCCGTCTTTAAAAGGCCGGCATCAGTTAATACCAAAATCGACTGTGGAAACAGAAAACTACCAATAAAGGACAATGCAAAGCCCACTGGATCCGAAACGTCCCCAAACACTAAAAAACAGAAATTGGGGAACGCACCTAACATCGAGCCACAGAAAGAAATCGATCTAAAAAGCGAGAAGCAAAAAATCGACAAAGAAATTTCGCTCGGCAACAAGGATGCGGACGAGAATGCGCAGTTTCAATCTGCGTATCTCCAAGCAGAAGATAATGACAAGGTACCCTTTAAGACCCCATACAAAACGATCCCTTTCAAAAAAGGGATCCGTATTGTACAACGGGGACATCGGGGGAGAGCCCGTACCTACCAAAAATAGGTTCGAGCCACTGACAGACACCGATAATGACGAAAACGACGATAGAAGCAGTGTTGCTTTTTCGCAACAATCAACAGCAAGAAAAATTAATCGTAAAACGAAAAATATCCCAGCCAAAGCGACCAAAACCACCCCTAAAGTACAGCAACAAAAGAAGCCCACTCTGCCTCCGCCAATCGTTATCAAGGGTGGCGCACAAGACCACAAAGTAATAAAACAAACATTGAGTGACATGCATGTAATAGATTATAATCTTAAATACACCCGCAATTCAGTTATAATTTATTGCACGCAACTAAAAGACTGGTCTAACTTGAAGAGGCTTTTCGAGAGAGAAAGCGTCGAGTATCACTCGTACGCAGAGGCCAGCCAGAAGACGCATGCTTTTGTGCTGAGAGGCCTAGATGGAGGGTTTAGCACCGAAGAAATCCGCACACTTCTCGCAGACGAACACGGCCTCAATGTAAAAGCGGCCTACGAAATGAAGAAGACACGCGTGCCTCTTTATTTAGTAGTGCTAGACGCCTCTGCAACAACCAAGAATGTCGACTGCTCTCCCATGTCAGGATATCATGGTAAAACCGCAGGGCGACTAAAACCGTGATGCAATGCAAAAGGTGTCAGGGGCATGGACCCTCCATGACGCATTCCCAGCGGAGGTGGGCCTGTTCAAAATGTGCAGGTCCACACCAAATTATAGAGTGTACTAGCAGCAACATAAAATGTGCAAATTGCCTTGGAGATCATAGGTCTATAAGCACACAATGTCCAGTATACGTCTATAAGATGCAGCAAACACAACCAGCAAATCCTAAAACGAAGCAGGAATATAGGCCTGCTCCACCCCCCGCAAACCCTGCATGGCAAGGGAACAGAGAAATGGAAACGACGACCGATGCCACTAGATACAACCAGCAATTCCCAGCCCTACAGAAAAGAGGGCAAACCCAACGAAACGCAACAAAGCATACACAGGTTAGTCAAAATCAGAGTCAGGTTAATGTAAACAATAGTTTGAACAATAACCAGCAAATAAAATCTCAACCATCCAATACTAATCAAATCCTGAATAACGTAAATAACATGAAAAATTTGCATAATGCCGTAAATCGCATCAATAACCTGGTCAATTTTAATGAATTATTAGGCGCACTGAGCGATTACGCGGATATTTTAGAATCATGTCAGGGCAACAAGTTTGAGGTATTGCAAGCCTCCATGAATTTCTTTACGGAGGACTTCAATGGCTACAACATATAGTTCACAAGATGCCCATTAACATTCTCTCGTGGAACTGCAATGGCATCCGCTCTAAACTCGGAGAACTGAAAAATTTCATTTATAATCATCCTAATTTTCATATAATATTCCTGCTTGAAACCAACATTGATGCTGGTTTCAGGCTGAAATTTTACGATAGGCAAGTCCTGCGTTTTGATAGGCCAGATCGACGCGGGGGAGGCGTGGCCTGTCTGATACGCAGGTCAGTCCTTTATAAGCAGGTCGTAGGCCTGACGACCGTCATTGAGCACGTAGCTCTCGAGCTAGAAGGTGGTCTGCGTATTGTCGGCGCTTACTCTCCCCCGGGTCTCCGCCTCCAAGAGGAAGATATTCTTGCTCTGCTTCCTGCTGGGAGGAAGACGCTCCTGATTGGTGATATAAACGCATCGCACGCAAACTGGCGTGGTTATTCCAACGGGAGCGGACGCTTGTTATACAGGTTAGTGGAGCAGAATATTGACTTAGCCTATCACCAAACTCCAAATCCTACATATTATCCTAATAACCGATTCAATCCATCGTTCCTGGATATTGTTATCACTCTCGGAATAACTGTTGCTTGGCTAAGCCTCACTCGGAACTCCTTCCAATCAAGATTTCTATAGGACAGGATAGTCTCCTGCACTACTTCTAGCCTAGCACGTAGACTAATCTTGATTGGGAGGTGGTCCGAGTGAGGCTTAGCCAAGCAACAGTTATTCCGAGACAAATAGACTCTATCCCAGAACTATGAGAGCGAGGTGCAAGCTCTAGTCACAAACATCCAGCGCGTCCGAGACGCAATTTGCCCTACTGTCAGTAAACGTCCGTTTACTGACACACTTCCAGATCATATAACAACCCTCATCACTTCCCGCAACCGTATCCGGCGTAGATGGCAACGAGCAAGGCTCGCCATAGACCGAGAAGGTATCACAGCACTCACCGGGGAGATAAAGGTACTCATTGCAGCATACAGGAATGAGAAGTGGATGGATTATGTCAATACAATCAACCGTCACGATGGCTCGCTATGGAAGCTCGCCAGGCGCGTTCGAGGAGGCCCCGCAGAATTTCCTGGAATTTTACACCAAGGAGAGATACTAACTGATAATGTTGGGAAAGCGGAGGCCTTCGCGAACTACCTGTAGGGTGTCTTTAGCGAAACACCGAACACAACTCCATTCCATGACACCGTGGATGCTGCAGTGAAAAACTTCATCTCCACAAAATACCCTATCCCCCCGGAAGTTCTAAGCAAACTTTTAGTAACTCCTCTGGACATCAAGAGAGTTCTTGCCAGGCTTCCCGGAAACAAAGCCCCCGGTCCGGACGGCATTCCGTAAGTTTTGCTCAAGAATATGCCGAATAAAGCCGTCATCCATTTAATGCACATTATAAATGCAATTCTACGCCTCCAACACTTCTACCCTGGAAGAAAGCGGTAATAATACTGTTTCCTAAACCGGGCAAAGATGCGAGGCTCACAGCCTCTTATCGCCCAATTTATTTGCTTGACACGTTGGGAAAAGTAACCGAGAAGCTCGTAATGTCGAGAATGAATAATGTCGTTGAAAATCTGAGGATTTTGCCCCATGAACAGTTCGGCTTTCGCCGCGGCCATAGCACCACTATGCTCGCGGCGAAAGTCGCGCAAGACACGTTCAATGGCTTCAATGAAAGCAAGGCAACGGCATTGTTACTTCTCGACATAGAGAAAGCATTCGACAGGGTATGGCACAATGGGCTTATATACAAGCTTTTTGCTACTCATGGAATGCCACTACATCTAGCATCCCTCATTGCGTCGTACCTTGCGAATCGCTCCTTCTCGGTTCGTCTCCACAGCACCACATCAGGGCCAAGGCGCATCAAGGCCGGTGTGCCCCAAGGAACAGTGTTATCGCCGCAAATATTCAGTCATTTTATAGCTGACTTTCCATCTCACCCTTCAACTTCCTTTGCCCTGTATGCTGATGACACTGTGATCTATTCACAATCGTCAGACATACAGGCCGCAAAGAATAACCTCTCTCAACATCTGAACCTTCTAGCTCCCTATTATAGGGACTGGAACATTTCCTTAAACGCGGCAAAGACAGAGCTAGGTATTTTGACACGCAAACGTAACGTGGACTTAACGCCAATTGTAGTTGGCAACACGGCGATCACGCCGAAAAATCCAGTCAAATACCTAGGGATAGTCTTCGACCGCAAACTCCTTTTTTCCAAGCACGTCGCGACCATACGGGCTAAAAACATTGCAACACGAAAAAGTTTGAATCCTCTTATTCGAACTAGATCCTACATGAGCCCGACTAACAAACTCACGATTTACAAGACAATCATCAGACCGACACTTCTCTACGGGGCGCCTGTCTGGTGCTCCGTAGCGAAAACTCACCTGAAACATATACAAACGATACAGAATAGATATCTGCGGGCTGCTTTCTCCCTGACGCTATGGGATCGAGTACGTGTAACAGAATTACACAACATGGCGAGTATAGAATACATCGGCCAACACATCAACAAGCTTGCTTGCAAGTTTTACGATCACGGTATCAGGGGGTCAGAACTGACCGCAGGTATCGCCAACATACGTTACAACCAACCTCACCAACCTAAACTTGGACCGCTATACAAACATACGCACCTATTCTATCAAGAATTACGACCACCATAAACCACTAACATACAATCAAACATACTATTCGTGACATGAAGTATGAAATAACTAATATACATAACATACAACACACGAATATATAACATAAGACACCAAATAGACATACAAACGCAAAATAACAATCCAGCAATTGTAAAAATCATTCGTAAATTTTGATCATCATAAACGGTGCAATTCAATTGAATTCAGCGTTGATAAATCGAGTTTGCGAAAGTTAAAAACCGAAGCAAAAAGACAGGCGCGGGGATGAGCCACCCGACCTAGTCGATCTCGGTGGGCGGAGCCTCCCCAGCCTACTTATACCTACAGACGGACCGAGTGACCAGAGATCTGACATCACTTTCTCCGCAGCCATGGAACTGCGCGTGCTGTCCCCTCCAATGCAACCTCTACGTGTTTCGAGCGAATAACTATATGTTGTAACCCGCCCTCAGGGCACCCATGTATACGTCGTATGTATGTATATGCGACGATATGCATACTTCAGCTGGCAACCATGCCAATAACCTGTATATATTTGTATATATGAACGTTACATGTTTGTGCCGTCTTGTGTAAAATAAGAAGCAGGTTTTTTGTACACTTTTTCCTGCGCAACTAGGCTTGACTCACACTGTAAATAAACGAAACTGAACAATACAGCCGACCAGGTAACGCATATCTCAATTTAGTTGAAGGGGAAAACCCATGTAACTATATATTAACCGAACTGCTGATTTGACTAAATCTTTAGAGGGGCCGACATCAGTCGCTAGATGTTTGGCACGCGAGTGCACTCGCGCAGTGAAGTGCGAGGCAACTTGTGAAACGAGGACATCTAACTCTAAGTAAAAAGATTAGTTATTAAGCACACATATGTTCTCAATTTTTAATAAAGATTTGATTGATTGATTGAGGTCTTTGTCTGTAACAGTTATTTTCTTCGAATATCTTGACTCTTCTCTGGACAGTTGACTTTGGTGTAGGAATGCATTGAATAAATTCGCCACGTTTTCATATAACCTCACGAGATTTCCAAATACTCGCATCATAAGGATTATGATCCGCTCTTCGCTTAAATGAAACATTTTTAATCACTACCAAAGAAAATTTAGTAGAATTTTGTTTGTTACTACTTATGATAAATAAACTAGCAAAAATCCGGCAAAGGGACAGTGTCAGTCAGGCATTTTGGCATTTGTTATTTAAATTGTACTAGTGACTGTAAGGTATACACAGGTATACCTCTTCCTGGTACCATCCTGCATAAGCCGTAGGTCTGATAACGTTGCAGATTTCACCAACGAATGCAATAGTATATTTCATTGCAGTCCGGAAACTAGGCTTTTCCGGTGCGCGCACGACAGTTTCTGCAAAGATAAAGTCGGAAGTCGTGCAAGCACAGGAAAAACTGTTTCTGGACGTGTAATGAACGATATTTTTCATAATACCTCTCTGAAATCAAGACATAAACATAAAATTAGTATAATTTTACGTATCCAAAATCATGTCATAATACATTTTGTATTCAAATGAAAGCAAACGTCAAACTTGCAAGACAAGCAAGACAGGTATTTATCTAATATTCATCAAGCGTTGCTATGGTAATGTGTTTGTATGCTTTGTTGTAATTGAATAGGCAGCTAATTTTGAAGTATTTGTGACAAGTAATGTCAGAATAAATGAAATAATTTTACTTAAAATTAGACTATTGACGCTGAAATGTACTAGATTAATCTTGTAGACTGCATCGCTGTATAATTTTAACCCAATTTACTGTACTTTATGCATATTCTGTGACTAAATAACTGCAAATTTAGCACTTAAAATCAGGGATCGGGAAAACTTTTCCCGCTCCCTAATTAGGGACCGGGAAAATTTTTCCCGTGCCCGAACCGAAAAGACTTACTTTCATTGCTCTACAGAGGCGTCGAAAATGATAGTTTTCAGAGAGGTATTATGAAATAGTATATTTCATTACCAGTCCGGAAACTAAGCTTTTCCAGTGCGCGCACGACAGTTTCTGGTGTGAGGCGTAGCCGAACACCGGAAGTTGTGGAAGCACAGGAAAAGCTGTTTCTGGACGTGTAATGAACGATATTTTTCATAATACCTCTCTGAAATCAAGACATAAACATAAAATTATTATAATTTTACGTATCCAAAATCATGTCATAATACATTTCGTATTCAAATGAAAGCAAATGTCAAACTTGCAAGACAAGCAAGACAGGTATTTATCTAATATTCATCAAGCGTTGCTATGGAAATGTGTTTGTATGCTTTGTTGTAATTGAATAGGCAGCTAATTTTGAAGTATTTGTGACAAGTAATGTCAGAATAAATGAAATAATTTTACTTAAAATTAGACTATTGAAGCTAAAATGTACTAGTTTAATGTTGTAGACTGCATCGCTGTATAGTTTTAACCCAATTTATTATACTTTATGTATATTCTGTGACTAAATAACTGCAAATTTAGCACCTAAAATCAGGGATCGGGAAAACTTTTCCCGCTCCCTAATTAGGGACCGGGAAAATTTTTCCCGTGCCCGGACCGAAAAGACTTACTTTCTTTGCTCTACAGAGACGTCGAAAATGATAGTTTTCAGAGAGGTATTATGAAAAACCATTTTTACCCATACGTCCCAAATTTAAAGCACTTACGAGAAATATGGTCGTTGCCGAACTTTTGTGCCACACTGCATATAAGATACCCAATGTCTAAAAAGAGCAGCTTTAGTTCAAACATAATACATAAATCTTTAATATTCTTACACGTTTTAATGATAAGTATATTATCATTAAAACGTAACGTATTAAGTGGTTGAGAAATAAACAATTTTCAGCCCAAAACAATCAAACGATTAGAATTAACTTGAAGATGAACAAAATCTTCCATATTACACCCCGTCAAAATTACCTAATAAAAAAGTATGTTTTCCTTGAAAATAGAATGGACGGATTGCAGCAGATTCACTTTTATTCGAAGTTTTAACATAAGAAAACTTAGTTTTATAGTACATAATATTTAATTATTAGTTTAATTTGTATATGTAGACTATTCATCCCAGTGGACCTACCACTATCTACATCCACGAACGTAAAGTGCCGTATCCATATTACATGCCAGAAGGACATCAGCATTGCGAAATTATAACCACAGATAGCCATCGTCAGATAATGATGCCTCATTATATTGTTCCACTTGTTGTTTTAGGTAAGGAAATGTCATGTGGGGTTATTTATTTATATCAGTACTCTTAAGCAGCTCTCTTCATAGACAATAGTTTGCCACTAGATAAGCTAGATAAATAAAATTGTGGTATATTCTAAAAATTGCACACGTCTCTTTTAAGCGGAATAAATTTCGAAAAATTACGAAATGTAATTTTAAGTAACATATTATATCTAAGTTCTATTGTTGTAAGGATCCTCCGTAGATCATTAGGTAGGGTAATGTAAAATTGTAAAATTTTACACACCTAATCCATTGCTGATATGACTATATTGGTATACATGAGTAAGAGAGGATACTTTCTACTAAAGTAAGAGATATAGCTTGCAAGGAATTGCAAATGACGTACCTAATGTAAATTATTCTGTAGCGAGTCTTGCTGGCAGAATTCTTAAACAAAGAACGAATGTTAAAGTAGGTAGAAAGTATCATGCAGATCCAATAATGAGTAACACTATTTTCCACCTTTTTGGAATAATTTTGAAACCTTTATTAAGCCGCTCACCGTTTAGTAAGGTTTTATCCTAAATCGTTTCGAGCATGTGATGTCCCGTGTGTATAGAAAACAACGCAATAGAAGCCTCAAAAGCTTGTATTAAAAGATCAAGATTCAAGTAAGTAATTTCATATTATAGTTTGTGGTTGCTACGACTACTAATTTAGCAATATATTATTATTTTTTTTTTAAACAATTGGCGCCATTTTAAGGGATGTTACATTTTACCAGTGGATCAGGAAAATAACACCATACCATACTTGCAATGGCAAATTCAGCCTGAGGAAACGACCCATATTTGGTGACATTTGATAGACAACCTTCTGCTTCGTACATTAACGAGAAGACGACTTCTACATCACTACCATATGCATCATTTCATTAACTATTATTGAAGACTGTTAAACAGAGTCCCAACCCAGAGAAGAAAAGCCATACTAAAGTGGGATTTAGATCAGAAGTTTTTACAAGCGTCGACGTTCTAGAGCGTCTTAAGAGCAAGAAGTCGCAAACAAAGGGAACAAAACTGACTATACGTAGTCAAAAAAGAGGAAAGTAGAATAGCCTAGCAGCGAGAAATAAGATGAGAAAATATACCACATGAAAAGTCAGATGAAGGTGAATGTTACCTTGCTGAAATGGAAGATGAAATACAAACTGAAAACGTCCAAAGAAATTTTCTTTTAAATCAGGTTTCATATGAAAATAGATGGGTCCTGATAGAATATACACATAAAAAATAAAAAATAATTGTGTGGGATAAACTAACAAACGAGTTGACGACGGCTGGGAAGTAGTTTTTGAAAAGAGTAACCTCACAGAAAGGCAAGCTTTTCAAATTTCAGTGGCCTCTAGTAGAAGACGTAGGTGCAGTTGACAACAGCTTTTGTTACCAAAACCACCTGAGGAACGACGGGGTCTATTGTATTTTAACGTTTATTTGGATCTTGGATCGTATAATGTATAGTTTATTTATTCTTACTTATTTTTATACTTATAATTAACTATTTCCTTATTGACCTAAAGCTGCACCTACTTGCTTTAGTTTCAATGAAGATGTTCCTAATTTGTTCCTACTTAGTTATTTTTTTTTTAGTTTGAAATGTTTATTTTTTTTTTGTCATTAGAGTTACTTTTCTATACTTGTTTGTATTTTGGTTAAAGTACACTTTGTTAAAGATATTACACGTCAAAGTATTTTTCTCTCAAAATATTTTTAACGCACAATAAATAAATAAAGCTATTCTAATGATGGCGACTTTTCACTCTAGTTTACTAAAAAGTTATTATGTGCCAATTTGATTCAAAATTCAGGTTCGATACTATTCATGTCTATATAGGCATTGTTTAAATACAATGCTATATATAGGTTAACTTCAAATTTTGAAGACAGAGCCCCGAAAATAAATTCAATTCAGAGACGTCACTGCTAGCACTAATGCAGTGGTTATTTTGCAAAGACATTGTTTTTTTCATATGTATTTGTTATTTTGTTTGCCGGCGATACATCTGTTTCCGAGTCAGGAGAGGTTAACTGAACGTATGAATGCTAGTGTGAATGAACTGAAGGCTTGTTTTGCAGCTAATAGACTGATTTTAAATGACGCTAAGACAGATAATACTATCTTTGGATTGAGGAGTATAGAGCAGGACATTGGCGAAGTACGGTTTTTGGGAGTAGATCTCGACCCATCATTAAGATTCGACAAGCATGTAGACTACATGGCTGGTCGTCTGTCCAAAACTGCTTTCTTATTACGGACCTTAAAACAAGTGTTGCCTAAATCGTACCTTCTTCAGACTTTTCAAGGTGTTTTCCAGGGCCACCGGCCAAAAGCAGTAAAAGTCTTTGAACTGCAAATGAGGACTGGGAGGGTGGTTCTGATACAAGGCAGGCATTCAAAGAGCTGCGTATCATAATAATTACGCTTACCAAGAGTATCCTACCAGACATGGTAATCAAATAAAAACTGATTATAGTAGACTTGAAAGAACGAAAATTTCAACAAATTACTTAGGTCCAGAGGATTATATAATCATCTATCCATTAATCTGAGGGATGTGCCAGAGAGATCTTTTAGGTTCTAATGCAAAATGTTAACTAGTAGGTAATAATGTTAAAGTTTATTAGGGTTATTTAATACGTGTATTTTTTAACTCAGTGTTTGGCATAATTAAGCTGCCTACAATTATTTTCTTTTTGACGCTGTAAAATTATTTTTTAATTACTGATGACCGTAATATAGTCAATTTGCATTGGAATTTAATGCTTGTATCGAATTGAATTTCGATCCCTGAAACCTTTTTTTTTATTTAAAATACTCTATATAACATATTTGTAACTTCACGTACCTATATTTAACATCCTTCGAATACTAGGGCGTTATTATAAATGCTGCTGTTTTTTTTATTATAAAGTTTGAATGTTAATAAAAGCAATCTGATAAATCATACATTTTTAGGAGCAGTTATGATGTTTGCAGTTCTTACTATAGGCTTATTAGTGGTCGTAGACAGAGCAAGACTCACTCCTGTGGTAAGAGCAAGATTACAGGGAACACAAAGTCAACGAAGTTTCATTTCAGCTGAAAAAACTTTGATGAAAGGTATTGATGTATATAATAAACTAAATAGTAGCTAATAGTAGCTGTAGAAGTTCGAAGAAAGGCAGTGCCTACATGCCAAATGGATATTTGGCATCCCGTGTGGGATTCTGCATTTGCAAGAAACTATTTTACATCTAGAATTAGATAGCAAAGCAACTTAAATTTCAACAACATATTAACAATATACAAATTTATATAGCTTTCTCCTCGGTGACTCTTTATTAGATTGGATTTTTTCTAAGTTAGCAAATCATTTTGTAGTAGTAAGTTTAAAATAAGTTTAAAATTGTGTTTCACTCTTTTGCAATAAGATATAAAGATACGTTAAATTAGAAGAAAATTTCTAAACTAGATCGTAAATTTAACCCCATCTCTAGACGAAACTAAAGTTTTGTCTTTATATATGATTGTATTGAGAATTACTACTGGCTAAGTGCTTTCAACTTTATAAAGCCATATTCGAAATAGCCTCTGCGCATGACACAAGACACAACTAACAAGGTTGAATTTTTAAACGTGAATCATTGATCTCACTGAAAATTAATGCTGATCACATTTAAACAACGTACTCTATGCTTAAATCGATTTAGCGGCTGTATAATTAAACAGTGACTGAATAGAATATCTTAATTTTTAACAGTTATTTTAAATAATAATTTACCTCGAAAATGTTCCAAAACAATAGATCAAATCAAATCAAATCAAATCAAAATATGCTTTATTGTTATTAACAGCATGTGTGTAAACAAAGCAAATAAACAAAGATCATACAAAATAATAAGCGTAGTAATAATTAAATTTCGAATAAAACACTTAACTAGTACTTAATAAAGTCAAGTAGTAAAAATACAATTACACAAAATAAAGTAAAATAACAAAAACAATTGGATATATAAAAAACATAGAGATTAAAAAAGGACTTGTTAAAAAAACATACATCTAGTCATAAAAGTAATAAATCCTATAGTCAAATATTAAAACTTAAAAGCAAACATCATTTAAGGACTAACATTCCACAACCATGACAGCAACAACAAAAAAAAAACTCTACATTCATACTTAGAAACAAGATTATGTATTCAAAACCACTCATCTGCATATTAAAATATATCATTATAAAATTCTTGGACATCATAATAGGCCCTCCCAACAAACAACTTTTTTACTTCCCTTTTGAACCGCTGTCCCCCAGAAATCTCCCTAATGCTAACTGGTAAATGATTAAACATCTGACGTCCATTAAAAACAATGGAGTCATGTACCTGGGTGGTTCTGGGAAGAGGCAATATCATCTTATATGTTTGTCGCGTCGGATAGATGGAAGTGTTCACATTTAATGTGGCCCTATACTTTTTATGTATTAGGGACACTGTTTCCAATATAAACAAAGATGGGAGTGTTAAGATCTTGTTTGCAATAAAAAGTGGTCTACATGTAACACTTGTCTTGGCTTTGTTGATGTATCTAACTGCTCTTTTTTGCAAGATAAATACTGTATGCATCAGCTGTTTAGCACAAGAACCCCAAAAACATATTCCATACCGTAAATGGGATTCTATTAATGCAAAATATGCCTGTCTTGATATATTTTTATTAAGTTCATTGGAAATTATCTTTAATGCAAAACAATTTGATGATAGCTTCTTATTTAGATTTTCAATATGATACTCAAATTTTAGTTTGTTGTCTATCAGCAAGCCTAAGAATTTATTTTGAGGTGTGTCAGTTAATAACTGACTTTCTAAAAAAAGTGACTCCAAGCTGCATTTGAAAAACATAATGTTGGTTTTAGAAATATTTAAACATAGTTTATTTGCATCACACCACAGTTTCAGTAAGGAAATGTCATGACTGATGATTTCAGCCAAATCTTTATTTTCGGTGCCGCTCCACAAAATTGTAGCATCATCCGCAAACAATGTAAACCTTCCATCTATTTCAATGCTTGCGATATCGTTAACATAAAGCAAAAAGAGAATGGGTCCCAGAACCGAACCCTGAGGTACGCCGCTGTTTAAAACTTGCTGTTCTGATACAACCCCATTGTAAGATACAGACTGGATCCTATTGTTTAAATAAGACTCAATCCAGCTTAGTCCTCTACCTCTGAACCCATAGATTTCCAGCTTGCGCAACAGTATCCCGTGATTGACGCAGTCAAAGGCTTTTGTCAAATCACAGAACACTGCCGCGGCAACCTGTCGATCATTTATGCTCAGGTAAAGGCCCTCTAGGAAATTAAATATTGCATCGCAAGTGTTTTTCTGTTCCAGAAAGCCAAATTGTGTGGGACTCAAAATATTTTTTCCTCCCACAAAGTTCATCATTTGCCGCTTAACCACTTTTTCCACTATCTTAGATAGTGTTGGTAGTAACGCAACCGGTCTATAGTTTGAGGGGCTTCCTTCATCCCCACCCTTATACAAGGGAATAATGTTAGCTCTTTTCAAACAGCAGGGGAAAACTCCAGCAGCAAAAGAGTAATTTATAGCCTCGGCCAAAATCATAACTGCATTTTGAGGGAGTGTATTAAAAATTTTAGACGAGATACCATCCCACCCTGGCGCCTTTTTACTGTTTAATTCTAAAATTATTTTTTTAATTTCATGCTCATTGGTTGGTGAAAAAAAGAAGGTTTCTTGTACAAATTTATTTCTTAAAAAAGTCTCAAAGCTTGTATCACATTTTATTTGACTTGCTAAGTTTTCGGCTATACTTGAGTAAAAAATGTTCAGATCATTAGCATTTAGTTTATAATCTAAAGACGTTTTGCTAAATTTCTTCCCCCGAAGTTCATTAACAATCCGCCAGGCTTCCCTTTGTTTGTTAGAAGAAGAGCCAAGTCGGTTTTCATAATACAGATGTTTAGCTGCCTTTACAATTCTGCGATATATTGATTTATAATTATTGAAATAATTTACAAAAAACTGATTATCCATATTAAACTTTCTTATAAAATGCAGAGATCTTAAATTTTTTGCCGAAACTTTTATTCCCCTAGTTATCCAACATTTCTTTAATTTTTGTCGTAAAGGTTTTAATGGAAAACATGCATTAAAATGTCTGGCTAAAAGAGCGTGGAAACTTGCCAATGGATCCTCACACCTCAACACACTACCCCAATCTTCCCTAATGGTCAGTTGCGAAAACCTATCAAAATTTTTTCTTGTAAACAGTCTACCCCGTCGTCTTGTTTTCGCCTTCCTTCCTTTATTTAAAGAAAAAATACAGCACACCAACTCATGATCGGATAGTGCACTGTTTGTAACATTACATTTAACCTCTTTCTCGTCAAAATTTGAAATAACATAATCTATCAGTGTTGAAGAATGTGACGTCACGCGTGTAGCTTTGTCAACATGCAGATACAAGCCATAAGAGTTGATAAGATTATGCAAAGTAATTGTATTGATGTCCCCAGTTGCTAGAGAATCTAAATTAAAATCACCACAGACAATTATACGTGATTTAGAGGGAAGAACGGAAATGGCCAATTCCAGTTTTACCAAAAATTCATGGACATTGCTAGATGGTGCGTGATAAATACATAAAACATAAATATTTATACTTTGACTATAAACAGCACATAACTCAAATATACTTTCTTCCTTGCAATCGTCAATATTATTAATTACTTTAAATAAATATGATGAATAAAAGTCCTCATGAATTAAAATGGCTACGCCGCCATACCCTGTTGTTCGGCAAAATATATCCAAAACAACATAATTTCTTAAAACTAATTGTTCTTGAGGTTTCAACCAGTGTTCACAGATCAATACAATTGTAGGGTAGTTCAAACTATCTAATAAAATACTTAAATCATCCAACTTATTTCTAATAGACTGCACATTTATTAATGCTATGGAGAAACAGTCACTATTACTATTGGATCTAAAAAACTTGTATTATGGTTTGTGTTTGACGGATTATTTTCAGAAGGAACAGAACTTTCAGAAACAGAATCCTCAGAAGGTTCAGAAACAGAATTTTCAGAAGATTCAATTCTGTTACACTGTTTTGACTGATTAACAATATTAGTCAGTTCAACCCCACTAATTGTAGGTATAAAAATCAAATTTTTCACTACTTGCTCAGTTGTACGTAATTTTCTTAATATTAGATCTGCTATATATTTAAATTTGTTTTCTTTTTTACCCTTTAATACAGGGTTTAAACAAGAAATTAAACCTTCTGAGACATGATTTACTCTACCAGTAAAACAAATAAACTTTTCAAAAAAACAATAAATTTTTTTTGCAATGACAAATTTCTCAATAACCGGATGACCTAAAAATATTATATTTGTATGTGTACAGAATTTCACCTTATCCCAAATATCTTTAATTTTTGGTATTTTACCTTGTTGAAATTCATTGGTACCAGCTAAGACAATTACACAGTCAAGTTTAGTAAAGTTTTTAACAAGCTTCTCCATATCAATCAGCACGTCCGCGTAAGATGCACCAGGTTTAATTATGCACTGCACACAATAGTCATGTTTAAGCTTCTGCCCCAACAATTTGTTGAGACCTCTACCAGCCTCATCACATAGGATCAATATTTTCTTTCTCGCGACATTGTTGTTGTTGGGCTCCCGTCCAGGACATGGTACAACATTATGGTTATTTTTAGATGTTGGATAAACTTGAGCTGCATCAAGATCCAAAAGATGATTCTGATCTGAGAATTCTTTGGTATTTGAAAGTTGTAGCTGGTCAATTTTCTTACGTAATCCTCTGATTTCAGAGCAAAACTGCTGGTTTTCACTCTCCAAAACACTTATAGAGGTTAACATAGAATCTGTTGTCTTTCGAAGTTCTTCATTGTCTGCTTCATTTGACAACTGTCTAGCATTATAGTCTGCTTGAATGTTAAATAATTTAAGCTGCAATTCTTTAGCCTCCTTTAGATATGCTTGGTTATCTTTCTCTAACGTGTCTATTGCAACGACCATGTTTTTGTTGAGATCAGTTATTTCCTTAAGCTTAACTTCCAGATCATGTTTAACATCCTTGGCAGAACTTAACTCATCAGCAATACGTTCCTTCTTGGCTCTAATATCTTTAATTTCTTCTTCTAGTATGGTATTGCGTCGGTTCAACCTCTTTAGCTGTAAAGCAAATGTCCTTTCTGCTTCGGAAACCTCATCCTCAAAAACCAGACTGTTTCTCTTGAGTCTTTCAATATATTTTTCCTTCTCACAAAGTTTCTTCTCAAGTAACTCAATTTTCTGTGTGAAAGCTACATGTTCATCATCCCGTTTATTAAGATTCTCTTGACACACTGGAGAACATAAAATTCGGTAACCACTCAGCCTGATGACTTGTTGGCATCTGTCCATACAACTCGGATGAAAAATCCCATCACACTCTATACAGCAAAAATTTGTAAAGTCCTTATTCTTGCAACATTTGAAAGATCTTTCCATTATAGTATACTACCAGTCGAGAAAATAGTAACTTTACAAATTTAAAGTGGTTACAATTTTGAAGTCACCCGCTAACGTTATTTCACCGCTGTGCGAATATGCTCCTTAACCACAATATTATAAACACATGAATTTACGCTTTTTTCGGCATCACGATTTCTTATCAGTTAATCCCATTGTTATTATTTTTACAATAATATTTATAAGTAAAACACTGGCATTGTTTTTAGTGAATAACTGTTAAAGCTGTGAGCCCAACTAGATATTAATTGCGGCACTACAAACTACACTTAATGACGGATAAGTGGACATAAAAAAACATTTTAAAGACACCATAAACACTACAAAATAAGCAAAAAACTATGGAGCTCACAAAATCGACCGTCGCTATTTTATAGCAAACAAGTTCAATGGTTCCGCCATTTAAAAGAATACTATTTTGTTTCGCCACTTATTTTTTAGTCACGCTATTATAATTAAAATTATTTTTAAATTGTGAACCAGTGGACCACCTAGCCATACAGATACATATAATTTTGACAAAATTAGCTGTTTAACCAAAAATAGCTTAAGGACCGTTTACAAAAAAAAAATGGAAAAATTATTAATTTTTGATTTGTCAGAAAATTTTATTCTTGATAAAACTTGATGCCTATGAGATATTTTTACATCTGGGGATTGGGGGTATCCAAACTTAACGTAAAATTTATTATAGGGAGAAACAAGCCGTAGTAGTAGGGTAACACCTGTTTCTGGTACGATTTTCAATATAGAAACATCAATTTTTTTCCTGTTCAGGGTTTTCCTTCATATTTGAAGAATGTTTAAAGACAAAAGTTTTAGAGATTTTCATGAATTGTCAGGGCTTTTATCGGAAAAAATAAATGAGCGTCGCAAAGCTGTCAAAAAACTGCGTTTTTTTAATGACACAACCTGTATATTCTATAGCTTTAAGCCCTACAAATTCCCCGGCAAAGGCGGGATCTTCCCTGCCCTGCTTCAGAAAGGCTACACCTACAGAAAATCTTCAAAGCTAGCCTTATTCTAGGATATATACCACTAGCTTGGAGGGAGGCAAATGCGATATTTATACCTAAGACCGGCCGACGCCCGGAGGACGAAGCAAAATCATACCGTCCCATCAGCCTGACCTCTTTTCTCCTCAAAACAATGAAGAAAGCAATCGATCAATACATAAGAAGCGAAACTCTAACGAGAACAGCGCTCCATCCTAGGCAGTTTGCCTACCAAGCAGACAAATCCACATTAAGTGCACTGCACTGTATAGTTAAAGACATGGAAAAGACAATCGAATGCAAAGAAATTGCTATTTTTGCGTTCTTTGACATGTCATAGAGGGAGCATTTGACAATACCTCATATCAGTCCATTAGAAGAGCACTTCAAGAGTGGGAAGTTGAGCTCCCAATCATAAGATGGACAGAAACAATGCTAAAGCACTGCTTCGTAACAGCAGAAATAAACGGAGCGACAACAACCGCCAGCACAGTGAAAGGGTGCCCTCAAAGAGGTGTTCTCTCCCCCCTACTGTGGACACTAGTAGTGTATAAAATCCTTACCACTCAGTAGAGCTGGATTTATAGCTCTAGGCTACGCAGACGACTTAGTAGTCATAATAAAGGGCAAACATGAAGGCGTAGTTTCAAACCGCATGCAAAATGCCCTAAACATCATCAAGAATTTGAGCGAAGGGGAGGGACTCTCTAGGCCGTAAACTTACCTGGAACAAGCATCTAGAAAACACCATCTCTAAAGCTACAGCGGCAATCTGGACATGCCGCAAACTAGTTGACAAGACATGGGGCCTAAAACTAAAAATGCTATATTGGATATACCAAACAATAATAAAGCCCATGGTCACCTATGCCTCGCTGCTATGCTAACCCAAAAACCCAGCAGGTCACCACTCGGACCAAACTTAATAACATGCGAAGGCTGATATGCCTG
>MU183118.1:143365-171888 GCA_016904865.1 Pissodes strobi
TCACCACTCGGACCAAACTTAATAACATGCGAAGGCTGATATGCCTGGGAATAAAGGGGCAATGTCAAGGTGCCCTACCGCTTTAGAGGTACTGCTGAACATGCCTCCTCTTCATCTCAGTGTGAAGAGGGAGGCAATTATCAGTGCTCAAAGGCGATTCCAAATAGGCAAATTCATCCTGGAGATTTGACTGGTCACCTGCGCATCTTCGAAGAAATAAAACTGGAAAATGCCAGCAAACCAAGTGACCAAATGACGGTCCTGTAGGACCTAGATGTCCAATTCGCAGTGGTTATTGATGACCGCCAATCATGGGAGAGTAAAAAACTACCTCAGGCCGATAACGCATAGCTGTGATACACAGATGGTTCAAAACTAGCGAAAGGAGCAGGATTGGGCATTTCAGGTCCAAACTGTAAGCTTTCCAAACGGCTAGGCAAATATATAACCATCTTCCAAGCGGAAGTACTTGCCATAAATATATGTGCAGAAGAGTGCCTCACACAATAAGGACTTCACAGAAAGCACATCTACATATTTTCAGACAGCCAGGCGGCTCTAAAAGCTTTCAAGTGCGTGTCAAAGCTAGTCTGGGAATGTAAGCAAACCCTAAAACAACTAGCAATACGCAACCAGGTAACTTTAATGTGGGTTCCTGGCCATAGAGGCATAGAGGGCAACGAAAAAGCAGACTGCCTTGCGAAAGAAGGAGCTGGAACACCATATTATAGTCCAGAGCCGTTATGAAGAGCCACATCATCGAGGAACTAAACAAATGGGAAAAAGACCAACTGTCGTCCTACTGGAGAAACAAGACTCCAGGACTAAGGCAGGCGAAATGGTTTATCACCATCTCTGCGAAAAGAGCAGAACAGCTCTTAGACATCAACAGAGCAGATATTAGAACTGTCGCCAGACTGCTCACTGGACACTACCCGGTAAAATATCACCTAAAGGCAATAGGCAAAGCAGAAGGCGACCAATGCAGATTTTGCAATAATGCAACTAAAACCGCAGAACATCTACTCTGCCAATGTCCAACCCAAATCTGCAAAAGCTCAAGTATCTTGAAGAAGTACAGCTATCACCCCAAGAAGTGAGTCAACTACCTCCCAAAAAAATAGCTCCGTTTGGAAGAAGCCTACCTCTCTTGGACACAAATTAAATTGTAATATCTGTAAAGGTAGCAGTGACGGGAGGCTGAAACTAGCTGTAGAGGCACAGTCCTGGTTTTCTTCATACCTAAGGGGTCGAAGTCAGTATGGACATTGAGGGGAAATTTACTTTGTTTTCCGATGACACCACGATTCTTTGACATGGCCCTAACGATTAGTAGGACCTCCAGAAGATAAGGGAATGGTTTGACTCCAACCGCCTGTCACTAAACCCTAACAAGACTAAATTGCTCTGCTTCAAGAGTAAACTTGAAAATGTGTTAATTGGTGATAAACGAATTACTGAACACCCTAGCAGTAGATTCGTTGGTAAAATCATCGATAGTGAACTAAAATTTGTGAACCACATAACTGATCTTGCCAACAAAATATCAGCTGGCTGCTTTGCTGTTAGGGTTACAACTGAGGAACTTGGCACGGCGGTTGGTAGGTCTGTGTACTTTTCTCTTGTTGAGTCCCGTCTTCGCTATGGTATCTGTTTCTGGGGTAATGCTAGCAATTATCTTATCCATGCAGTCAATATTTGTATTACAAAAACGGGCTTTGAGATACATCTGCAGGGCAAAACCTCGGGATTCCTGCCGCCCTTCATTTGTTAAGAGAACATTCTTACAGTCACATGTGTTTATATACTGGAGGTTATTAGCATTGTATATAAAAATCGACATCGATTCATAGCGGAGAACTCTGGGTGTGAGTGACGCGTCAGCGGGGTAATGTGCATCTGCCCATTCCAACATCTACACTTGCACAGAAGTCAATTTTCTATGAGGGTATAAGCGTATCACCTGCCACGCAACATTAATGGGGCAACTTCATTAAACTTTTCGACGTCACCTAAAAAAGTTTTTGATAGAGAAGGCTTACTATAACCTGTCTGAACTATGTGTAAATTTCATTTGGTGTCTTTAACCAATAATTTTAACTGTGTGTACTTAAAACTATTTTGTTGTATGTGACAGTATTATTTTTTAGATTGTAAATGTGGTAGGTCTTAAGTATTTCATGAATTTTATAATTTTTCTTTTTCGCTTTGTTAACAACAATACCACTTGTTAAAACAAAAAAGCATACTTTGACTTCCATCCATATTGATACACTGTCCTTAAAAATATTCTCGAAGGGCACACTAAAAAGTTTTGGAGATAATATAACTGCCTAACTCCTCGGTTAACTTGAATTTCCGAGTTATTTTATTATAATCCAGTTTAACACTATCTGTATCTATATGATAAAAATATGATATCATGCATTATTATGCAGGACGCTAAGAACAGCACTCATTTCTATTGAACCAAACGACTTCTCATAAGCAACGAAGGCAAAATGTAATTGAAACAAAAATTTCTATCTAGTGCTCTTTCCTATAAGGGTCCTATAGGCACCCTTATAGAAATGAGTAATGAATGAAATACGAACGAACATCTTAAATATTAGAGGTGTTGGTACGGATAGTACACACTCTCCAGACCTGCTCGTTCTGGTAGAAGTAAAATGTCTGTGCTAGTGCATTTGTCAAGATCTTGGTAAAGATCTTATGTGACAGAAAGCTGCTGTGGCGATAGTTCTTCAGTGTCGTGTAATTTCATTTTTTATCTAGGGGTGACCTGTCGTGTTTTAGCAAATTTGAGAAATCTTCTGTTCATCATAACGTTAAACAGTGGTTTCCCATCATACTTTAACATTTATGTAATGACTCCATCTGCTCGGAATATTTCATTGTTTTACATTCATCGGATGGTTTATTGATTTATGCATTTTGTAAAATTGTAGTTTGCTATTTATACGGAAAAAGCTTATAATGAGTGTGGCGTTAATCTTTTCAAAAAAACTATTCAAATAATAATTTCTATTTCCCATGTTCCCTCTTTTACTAACGAATTGCTACAAATTCCATATTCAAATTTGCGGTTTTTTATATAAACAGGCGCCCATATAGAGACAATCAATAAAAATGTTTTGTAATTTCTAGTTTGGGCAATAAAAAAGTGAAAAAGAAAACGATGCTACATAGCAATATTTATTTCAGGATCTCAAAATGTTACTAACAATAAGCTTAAGCAGTGTAAGTATGCAAGTATATACAAACCGAATTAGTCAAAAAGTATTCAAAAATCCCTTAGTACTCGTAGAAAAGCTTGTAATATAATAAAATAGAGGCTAGTAAAATAGATAATACGATTAAATAAGTATTTTTTTTAATTTAATATAAACATTTCAAAACTAAACATATAAACAGATACAAAGTAAAAATCATTATTGCAAAATATTATACATAGATGTTAACTTCGGGGGTCCTGGCAAGTCTTTCTTGAAGTTTTAGCTAAAAACAAAAAATATGTTGAAATGTAAAGTATAAATAACATACCATAAATATATAAATTTCATAATAATAGGAAGTTAACGAGGAAGTAAATAACATAATCAACGAGATAACTTCGGATTAAGACAGTAGACATATTCGAACACAATTAAAACATGAACTTTTAAATTTCATATAATAATTAAAGACGTTACCCGATACTATAATATTCTTTGCCCGAATGAAGGGTTCACGAAACTGTAATCCAATACTAGACAGAAAAATACGATTATATTGCAAAATACATAGGTGGAGCGAATATAGGAAGAACTATACAACGACGCGCAACATAACCCATTATCCATGGATCTTCAGAACCACAAATAACACTCGCCGAACTAAGAAAATCAATGACGAGACAAAAGATTTTTTCTCCGATTGACAGCAAATATCAATTTTGCAGACACATATCAATCAGCAAAGTATTACTTTTCCTGTCCAGGCAGCAAAGTAAGTACTTTGCTGCCTAGGCAGCAAAGTGATTAGTCTCCATGGGAATAAAACGTTTGACATAAGTTCTCAAACTATAATTATTATGGACATATACATTTCCATAGCAACCAACCATTCCAACAATTGCGATTTCTATCAAATTTTGTCTTAATTTATCAGTACAGGAAAAATAAAAAGATTGTGGGATTGTAATAATTTGCAAATATACAATATACGTATATCATTATAAACAATCGGAGAAAAAATTATATGTTCAACTCGGCAGCAAAGTAGATTGACTGCCTTAGCTGAATTCCTAGCCTCGCTACGCTCGGCTATGAACTATCAGCCGCGGCAGTCAATCTACTACTTTGCTGCCTAGTAAAACAAATAACTATTTTTTTTTGGCAAAACGCTAGTGTTTGCCTATTACTACTGGTCAAACCAACCAACCATTAAATTTAGTTCAAATCCAAAACTAAAAAGTTAGTATATTATTCACCCAGTGGTGCCAAATAGTTTGGGTTATCCAGGGTAACATTGCTGCAATGTACGTACACACATACTTTGTTTGTCCCTTTGCACTACCACTTTTACACCAGCTCAAAAGGCTCCTTGCGTTTGAGTTTTCCAACTAATCCATCATTATATGATGTCTTGTTTCGTGCGTCCAGGTTGACTCCGCTTACGACTTTGAGTACTTGGAGATCCCGATAAATATCGTTGGTCCAAACATACGATGGCACATTCACAATATTGCGAAGAATCTTGTTCTGGAAAATTTGAATTCTGCGGATGTGGCACTTCTTGGCGCATCCCCATAGTTGTATGCCATACCGCCATATCGGTTTTAATACCTACTCTGCTATGTATTAAGGGTTGGGAGTTTCCTCTCAATAACCAGTACATTTTACGATATTTTAATCGTTTCTTTTAAACATGCACGTTCCAGCGTAATTTTAAATGTATTAATTGTCATATCAAGATATTTTGGATTATTTTCATAAGGAATAACGTTGTTAATTATTGTGGCTGGCATTTGCCTTCGTGTTTTTGCTAGTAATATTAACATGAGTTGGTTTTGTCGCATTCAGTTATATTCCCAGTCGTTGGTCCACTGCCAGAATTGCTGTGTCTTCTGAAAAAGAAGCGATGGTACTATCATCAGATAACGGACAGGGTACGCTACCATAAGTCACCCCAGTTGTTATCTCCTTGAGTTCTAAGTACTTATCTTCTTTTTAATCGTAAATATTCTGTTAGACATGTAGGACTGCATCGAACGCTTGTGAAACATCAAACATCATATGCTGAGCATATGTTTCTAGTGCCAGTTGCACCTGGCCTATCGTAGTGATTGTTATATTGTGATGGTCTCTGTTTTTAAATAGTTATAGTTCAGCTTTGTCAATATATACTGCGTATTTTGGACAATAAAGCATATCTTGAATTGAATTTAATAAATCCGAATTGGTGGTTGGGGATTAAATATATTTTCTTTCAATTATGGGTTTCGTTCTTTTGAAAACTAACTGCTCGAATAACTTCGATTTAAGGCTTGATAGCTTTCCCGATTTTGGTAGCATTATAAGTTTTACCACCTTCCAGATGCTGCGGACACCAGTCAGTTTGAAGGCAGCATTCATCACTTGACATCCTTCCTATAATGACAGTTTTTGATGTGTAAACATCTTACGCCGCCGTATGAGGGCAAATCTCGGCAAATGGGACGGAAATGTGTAAACCGAGTGACATCAAAACCCATGCGCATTGAGGAGCAAGCTGATCTAGGACGGCCGCGATTGCAACGACTCAAGTGGCGCTTCTAAAAAGCTAGCCGCTAGGGCGGAATTACATTTTTATGTCCATGATGTCGATATAGGACATATGTTTACACATCAGTGTTTCGAGTACTAGAAGAAGTACTACCTCTTTACAAGGGCGGTGATCAGATGACTCCCTCAAATTATAGGCCGATTTCTTTGCTGTCTACTCTCTCCAAGCTCGTCGAGGGCCTAGTGAAGGATCGTCTCGTATCATTCCTAAATAATCATAACATACTTACTGAAATTCAGTACGAGTTTCGATCTGATAGCAGCACATCTGACGCAATGTTCGACTTGCTGTCAGGAGTTTTTCAGGGTATAAATGGGCGAATGGCGACTGCTGCAGTGTTTTGTGACCTGTCAAAAGCCGTTGACTGTGTGAGTCATGGGGTGCTGTTGCGGAAACTCTTTGCTTATGGGATTCGGGGCGGGGAACTTTGGTGGTTCGAGAGTTATCTGTGTGGCCGGGAGCAGTCTGTCCACGTAGATGGTGTGTCGTCTAGCAGGCAGCGTACTTCATGCGGCGTGTCCCAGGGTTCTGTATTGGGGCTAGCCCTTTTTTAACATATGTGAATGATTTGACTATGCTTGAAATTGCAGGGCGATTTACGCCGTTTGCAGATGACACCACCGTACTGTGGCGCGTCAAGGATCCGGGGCAGCTACTGCGGGCTATTGAGTTGGATCTCGGAAGGATTAAGCGGTGGTGTGACGCTAAACGCCTCTCCTTGGACATGTCTAAAACTAACCTCATCGGCTTCAACTGTCCTGTTTGTTGATGGTTGGTGACACCATCCAGGCTGTGAACTCTTCTAAGTTTCTAGGTCTGTGCATTGACGAAAACCTAAAATTCTATCCTCATATCATTAAATTGAACAAAAGATTGGCGTCCGGTTGTTTTTCTGTTCTGGGTACCTTTCGGGAGCTTGGTGGAGAAGTTGCACGTGACGCGTATTACGCCCTTGTTGAGTCACATCTCAGATATGCCTTGCCATTTTGGGGAGCTTGCTCCCGATATCGGTTCCAATCTGTCTTCATTCTGCAGAAGAGAGCTGTTCGAATTCTATGTAATGTGCATCCAAGAACCCCCTGTAAACCCCTTTTTATAAAGCACTCTATTCTGACCCTCCCATCCTTATTTATTCTGGAAATGGCTTGCCTAATTCATAAGAAGTATCAATTTCCCAATCCTCAGCCGGTATATTGTACACGTCAAATTGACAATGTTCTCTTGCCCATTCCACCCACATGCCAGCCTTGTCAGGAATTCCGTGACTTACAGTGGCATCAAGATATACAATCACATTGATCTGCAGATTAGAAATATTCAAGACTTAAAAGCCTTTCGCAAAACTTTGAAATGGTCTTTATTGGAGAGGGCCTTCTATTTTATTGACGATTTTTCCAGCAGAACTAAAAAGTTCATTATATTCTATTTTTAAGTTATGACGTGTGTTTCTCAATTAATGAGTTATCAAATTTTATTGGGATAAATAGCCGCAATAAGCCATTACAATTTTGACTGTGCTGATGTGGGTATAGTGATAATGTATATTACAGAGGTAATATTTGCCACTTATTATGTTTTAACTTCCCACCCTTATGTTTTTCTGGTATGTTATTTTATGTTAATACAAAAAAAGAGTCTTGAGAACTATTAAGAAAATGAGTTTTATTGAAAGCTGTAGGAGCGTATTTAAATCATTTGGTATTCTACCTGTTTATGGACTGTATATATGAATGTCTTTTGTTTTTCTTCAAAAAAAAAAAAGATTTGAAAAAGTTTGAACAAGAAATTGGACACCAATACAATACTAGAACACGTAACATCACTTATCCTATTCATAGACTTTCCCTGATAGAAAGGAGTCCAAGCTATATGTGCATAAGATTTTTTAATAATTTGCCTAATGACATTAAATGTGTAAATAACCTTAGATTATTTAAAATTAGAATAAAAGCAGTTTTAATCGAATTGGAACCATACTGTATAGATGATTATTTTGGACAGGTATAGACAATAAATGATTCCCTTTTTTGTTCTTCTTTTTCACTTTGTATTTCTTTTTGTTGGCGCCGTTTCACTTTGTCTTTGTATGTTTTCATGTGCCATGTACAGGAAATGTAGCTTTTAGGTGATTTGAAATAAAGAACATTTATTATTATTATTATTTTCCTTTTTTGATTTTGTTTCGGTTTGTTCTATGTTTTGTATACATTTTATAAAGCTTTGTCAATAAGAAAGGTTAGGTGTAATATTTTTTGGACAATAAAGCACTTTACTACTACTACTACTACTAGCTCACCGGGTTTTCATAAAGGGTCACCTAGCGTATTGTGTTTGGTGTGAAAATGTATTCAAGATAAACTAGTCAACAAAAAGTTTGTTGTAACGGTTTCGAATCCCGACAACTCCTCTTCTCTATATTATAATAAGATATTTATCAAAATAAGACTTGTTCCCATATTACACAGAGGTTAATTAAGTTGTGTAAAAATTCGACAAATGTTAAAGGGTGTAATTTTGACAATAATGATTTATAATATATCACTTTAGTAAGATAATATCAATATCTATACTCGACGCGCCGAACAGATTCACCAATCGCGGAAACAATTCGTCTTATTTTATGGTTGAATCGACCCAATGTTTTGTTTTTCATTTCGATTTTTCTCATCCATAATACAAAAAATAAAAATAGAGTGTGTTAATCAAAGTCCCTATGTTTGGAATCAATGGAATCATAAAATAAGAAGAATTATTGTATCCCTGTTTTCTGTGTTTGGTGAATCTGTTCGGCGCGTCGAGTATAGACGTTCTTTCCAGTTTTTTTATTATGATTAATGTACAATGTACGATGTAACAACAGATATACTAATAAAAATATGCTAAAATATTGATGAATTTACTTTATCAGATGTATTATGTTAATTCAGATATTATTACTAAAATATCATAAATTGAGTCACTGTAAAATAGTTTAGGTGTTAATTTCTATATTACCTGGTTAAGCCTTATAGTTGTATTAAAAAACGTCGATTATAAAATAGAGTCGTTCTTATTATTTTATGGATTTGCAACATTTTTGCATCACTATGAACATAGTAATATATATCTTTTTTGATTGAAATAAATACGTGGATAATAATTTCAAATTATAAAACAGATGAAGTGTTTCAAAAAACAATAATAAATGCCTTTCTTATCATAGCAAAAATTGAAAGAAAATAAATAGGCCTAAGAAATTTACCGAGAAACAAGAAAGTTTTCGGCATAAGTCATATTAATTGCAGGACATTTACTGAATGATTCTAATATATCTTACCGCATTATGTGGTTTACATTTTAAACCTCGGTCGCTCCGGTGCTGGCTTCGCGGCATCTGAAATAGTAACATCGAGAGTAACATGTTAAAAATGATTCAAATTATCTTAGAAAAAAGATGTGGTTCTTTTAATACCTACTTTATTATTATAAGAGCTACGAATTCATTTAAATTAGCAAAGTGGTAGTGTTTGTGATCATGATAACCACTGGTCATCAAAAAGTTGCTTTCTCTCTTAAAATAGTAAAACTGTACTAATTCTGAGTCGAGAAAAATTAACATAAATTCAGATTTTTTCATTAGCTCTAGTGTTTAAGATACCAGAATAAAATATAAGCAAGAATATACACACATGGCAACAACACTGAATGACGGCTGACTTTTATTTAAAAAGTAAACAAAAACAAAACAGTACAAAAAGAAAGGATTTCGTGAGATTTCTAGTTATTCATTATTTTCGTTTCTCGCATATGTTTTACTTTCAGTACATCTCTTCATTACTTTTCAATGTTTACCAGTAATCAGCATGCTTGGAATAGTCAAGAAAATGCACATGAATGACATATTGCAGCCCAAACAATGTTTTTAAATTTTCAACATACTTCTTAGAGATAATCTTCTTCGACTCGCCATGAAGCCATGAATAATATTTTATTTATTTATTTAGTAACAAAAACCGACCCAACAGTCATAAAGCCCAATATTAGGCAGGGCCTGAAACAAATTACAAAACATGTGAACACGTTACAAATACTAGCATTAGTATCAGATCACTAAGCAAACCTAAACCTAGTCCTAAACCTAATGCTTAACCTAAAACAAATGAGATGTATTGATGTGGTTTTTAAAGTAAGCAAAAACCGGTACCGGAAAACAACGGCCAAGCCACAATACAATAAAACGTTCTGGAGAGGAAAAAAACCGATATTATTATTATTTAATGGGGTAATAGCTTCTTTATTGAAGAGATTGGCTGCGAAAAAAATCCAAATCAGGATGAGCATTATATTTAGCACATTGAAAAAATGGGGGAGAATTTTAAAACATTTGTTCTTTGTAACGGCAAATAAAATGTGGTACTATAGCGCGAGTTTATTCGAGGTACATAAAAATTTAATTTATTAACAATGTCAGAGCAGTCCAATATATTATTTAATACTTTAAACAGAGTAATCATATAATGGTAATCATGGCGATCACTGAGAGACGCGTAACCAAATTTATTTAGTAGGGTTGTATGAGAAAAGCCTTGAGGAGGATATACCTCACTTTTATATCATGCATATTTTAAGAACCTGCGCTGAACTTTTTCCAAATTATTTAAATGAACGTTATAGCCAGGGGACCAAATTACTGACGCATATTCTAATTTAGACCGAACATAAGAGTTATATAATATTTTTAATACTTCGACGTTATTGAAGTCCCTGGTACAGCGTACGATAAATCCGTAGCTTTTTAATGCATCAGACAGTACTCTATTAACATGAGGGACAAAAGAAAATTTTGAGTCGAACGTTACGCCAAAGCTACAAAAAGTATCAGAACGAAAGATAGGTACACTATTGAGAACATAGTCATATTTAACCACAGTGGTGGTAAATGATACAACATTACATTTACCCATATTAAGCTGCAGGTTATTACTGAGACACCAATCATTGAGCTGCTCAACACTACGCTGAAGAGTAAGACAGTCGTCCAAACACTGGACCCTTTCAAAGATTTTTATGTCATCTGCATATAACAGAAATCCTACATTAAGGTCGCTACCAATATCATTAATAAATATATTAAATATTAGGGGCCCAAGTATTGAGCCCTGTGGAACACCTGAGGTAGCAGTGTATTTCTCAGATGTACTTCCATAGAGAGAGACGTACTGAAAGCGGTCAGATAAGTATGAAATAAAAACATTTACAAGTAGGTCGGAAAACCCACAATTCTGAAGTTTATGAATTAAAACGTTATGATCTAGGTGATCAAATGCCTAAAAAAATCTAAATAAATAACATCAACCTGAGAACTATCATCTATAGATTCGGCCATATATTGAGATATCTCAATTAAGTTGGTAACAGTGAACCTTCCTTTAAAAAATCCATGTTGTTGGGGAACTATTTGGTTCTTAACGACAGGAAATATTTTATCATACAGAAGAAGTTCTAAAACTTTACAGAAATTACAGATAAGAGAAACAGGTCTGTAGTTCGCTATGTTCGACCTGTCGCCCTTCTTGTGCACGGGAACAACTTTAGATGTCTTCCATAGACCAGGGATCGCTTGGTTTATTAGACACAAATTGAAAAGCAGAGATAGCGGCTTGACCAGAACAAAACGACAATCGTACACCAGAAATGCAGGAATCAAGTCCGGACCTGTGGTAAATTTTGGCTTATTTTTTTTAGAGCTGTAATTACATCAGCCTCTGAAAAATTATTTATACATAATATATCGTTGTTACTATATTGGTGTGAACCAATACTATTTGCAAGACTATTATTATAAATGCTATCTGAAAAAGACAGTTTAAAAAACATGGCAAAACAATTCAATATATCTTGTGGGCTATGATAATCACTACCTATTTATTCATAGGATCACGGCTGTATGTTTGAATGTAGAAATAATTAACGGGTATTCAGCCAATAAGGTTTATTAAAAGATGATTTGTTTTGCGTCCAAGCTTTCGGTCAGTATATCGTGACCTTCGTCACGCTAAAAATTATTTTATATACTAATGTACAATATATAACAATTTTGTGGCAACTTGCAATCAAAACTAGTTGAACTTAATTTTTTGCAATTATAACATTTTAAAAATATTGTAAAAAATTGGTAAAATATTAGAATAGCTTATAGAACTACATAAAATGTCAAAGTCAATCTACTTTGTTTCAAAATAAATAATTTACGAGGTGTTAAAGGAATACTTGATGTTTGATATTAATTAATGGCAAGGTGTTTTGGTACAAAATTATCGATTATTTAGTGATAATATATAACAATAAATGGAGCTTAAATCATCAATTTCAGTTCTCTTATTCATAGAATTGGTTTTATTTATTTCGACCATTTCTAAAAATAACCTTTTATTTAAATTTGTTTCTTTATGGAGAATTTTAATTTCATTAAAGTTTGATATGTGACCAGAATTAATAACATCAACAATAATATTCATGATAACATAAATAATATTTCAAATGTTTATTATGCTTCTTTTCCATATATCAAAGAACTTCCGAAATCATTAAAATTTTTAGAAATGAACCTGTAAAATTAGCCCTAAAAATGTTAAATCGATTGGAAATTTATATTCAAAATTAAAAGATAAAACTATTGCTTTAAATTACTCAAATTTAGTATATTCAATTCCATGTAATAATTGTGATAAAAAGTATATTGAACAAATATCACAAAATCTAAAAAATAGAATTTCTGGACATAAAAGTGACATAAGACTTAAAAAAAAAACACTTCTGCTTTATCTGAACATGCATATATTACTGGTCACATACCAAACTTTAATGAAATTAAAATTCTTCATAAAGAGACAAATTTAAATAAAAGGTTATTTTTAGAAATCGTCGAAATAAATAAAAGAAATTCTATGAATAAGAGAACTGAAATTGATGATTTAAGCTCAATTTATTCTTATATATTATCACTAAATAATCGATAATTTTGTACCAAAACACCTTGCCATTATTACTAAATTAATATCAAATATCAAGTATTCCTTTAACACCTCGTAAATTATTTATTTTGAAACAAAGTAGATTGACTTTGACATTTTATGTAGTTCTATAAGTTATTCTAATATTTTCCCAATTTTTTACAATATTTTTAAAATGTTGTAATTGCAAAAATTGAGTTCAACTAGTTTTGATTGTAAGTTGCCACAAAATTGTTATATATTGTACAGGGTGTCCCATTTTCGATGATATTACGAGGTATCTCACTTACGAGTAAAGATAGAGAGTTGCGGTTTTCGCAATACTGTCAGAGTATAACAAACCAACGAGTAGCGACATAAAGCGACGGCACCTTTGATGTTCAAGGGACCGATTCCGGCAGAGCCGATGACAGATGGACTTCATATTTGTAAACTGCTCAAACCATGAAGTGGCTCGAAAGGAAGCAACTCTGCGACTACACTATAAAAAACTTGAAGTGGAAAATTGATCATTTTTCATATTTGAATCCGATTCCGTAAAGCTTTTCTATAATATAGTGTTTTTTCCTACTTCCTGTCACCCTTGTCGGTAATAATTTCTGAAAGCTTTCACCATAAAAATATATATTACTTATATTTCTTCTACGATTTATTGATAAAGGAATTTCAATAGTTTCTTGGGATTTTATTTAAATTTTTAGTTTCGTTCGTTGAGAGAAAAATAAACGCCTCTGTATTTCATGATTTCATTTATCATGTTAAGATGTTGATATGTCAATTTTTAACCTAAATAAAGCACTTTGAGCTTACACCCGCCTGGTTTGGAGGCTATTGCAGAGGTGTAGCAGAGGTTTTTGATAGGTAGTAGAAAAATATAATATTGTACGACGTTTTCAGCGGTACTCAAATAGACATTTCCTTTTTAGCAACTTCTTGTTATTATTAATAGTAGGTACTCCATTTCTTTAAATTACGATGTCATATTTACAAAGGTATTGGGTATATTTTTTGAACCATTGAAATGTGGAGGAAAATTAAAACTTGCTACAGCACAAACAAAAAGTTTTTATTGATTCTGTAACTGTTATCGGTAGGGTAAGGAGATGTAAGTCAGGAGTACTTAATTACTTACCCGAGTTGTCTTAAGGGATTCCAGCCCTCATACCCACTGTTATGAAGACAATGGTGTTAAATTATTAATTTAAATAAAAGACAACAATTTTCACTAGTCTAACAACGTTTATTAATTAATGGTTATTGAAAGTAAATTTGCGGCGTAGATTTCGGTAGAAATGCAAAAAAATTTTTAATTTCAAAGTTTAGTAAACAAATTTTGACATACGTGTACAACTAAAAATAATAAATTACCACCTAAAGGCAAGACTAAGCCATCCCAGGGAGGGATGATTGACTATGTCCTCTATACCTAAGGCATGGCTCGAAAAAAAAACTATTACTGAATGATGGTCTAACATTAGCAACCTCTCTTGTAAAGAGTAAGAGAGCACCTACATTCCCGCCGACCTTGTTGGATCCTCCTCCGTCTCGGTACTCTATTTACACTGTTGACAGATATATTCGGTAAAATTCCTAGCAGAACCATTTAAAGGGATAAAACTTGAACTGTCTTCCCAGGGACATGAAATTCGGTTAACTTAAATACTAGCTCTATAAATAAACATTATGGTAACAATTTACCGTTACATAACCCTACTAATAAACCATACAATATTACTCAAAGCAATGAGCACAAATTAACAATACCATATCTAGATCAAATAACTTTAAAAAAAATTGCTTTAAGAGAAAACACACAGCTCTACACGCTACTATTTACATACATACATACATAAGTTTTCATAAATTAGGGTAAATTGTTATGAAATGAAAAATGCAATAATTTTTTTTCAACTAATATGTGTGAGGATTTTGAATTTCCGAATGCATTTTTTATGAGAACTATTACATTTGAGATGTCTATTATTAAATTTTAAAGTATAAAATATTTTTAGTCTTATAAATAGTTTTAATACAAACAGCTTGGGAAAATTTGAACAGGTATGGAGAAATTGAAGTTTTTCAAATATATTCACTAAATAATGAGAATTTTTTTCGCCTGTAAATATGTTCTTAAACATAGTTGAAAATACTTTCAAGGCTGTATATAAAATGAACCCACTTTTCTGGTGGTGATGATAAATCACCAAAAGTACCTTTAATTGCATTAAAAGGTTTAAAATGAGACAGAAGTTTGTCTACTTCAATACTAGTACATTCTCTGCTAAAAGCATAGCAAATGTCACATGAATGTACTTCCAGACACCTTTTCATCAAATATCCACAGACATGATAGCATTCTGTGTTGAAACGGTTTCTTTACGGTAATTACGATCAGGCAAGGAAATTGCTGCTGTTGATGTTTCCCACTCCTTATTAATAATTTCTACCATGTCCATGGATTTTAAAATAATGAGAACATCATCTAAATCCTCCCTACAATAATTCATGTGATGTGAGTGGAAATAAATCTGCAAAAATAATTTTCTGAAGGCACTTTGAAACTGTATTGGTGTGGGATTTATGCAATTGTCTCCTTCTTGCCTTACACTTCCAAATCAATTTTCTAAACAATCAGTCTTCTGGTTTTAAGATATTTATACCAACATTTAAAAGTTTTTGCCATAAATTGAGAAGACCTCTTATTGTAATAGACCAACATTTAATAATCTTGACCATTTTTGTTTAATACCTTTAAATTTGGCAAAAAATCCAAAGCTTCGTTTAAAAATTCCAACTGTGAATTAGATCTGTCAAATACATTCTTAAATTTATAAGAATTATTTAATGATAAGGAGTTCAAGATATCAAACAGATTACTAGATTTCTCTACAATATAAATTGTTGCAAAAGCTTCATTTGGAAGTGCATCCAAACTCATGTATGTATTCATACCACTGGCAATTGAGTCGAGTCGCTCAAAAGTTGAACGGCATAACTCGCTCTCATTTTTCAAAAGCTGTGGGATTAAGGTGAGAATTAGTGAGTTTAGGTGCTCACCTGTAGAACTGCTTTTTATCGGAATTATAGAAACATTTAATAAATGACCAAGACGTTTTTCTACCCTAAAAGCAAAAGGTGTGCTTAAGATACTGCAGGTGGCCTTAATTAAATGACATGGGCCAAAAATATAGAACATATTCTCACCTCCTACCTAAAACTCTGTATTTTTAGGTGTAATTTCTAGACATTTAGTCAAATCAATAAAGTTCGAGCCCATGTCACTTGCTATGCCTTCTACTTTTAAATATATATACTTTAAATTTAAAATACAATCTTCTAAAACAGCACGAAGTTTATCACCCATCGATACAAAGGATGCAGTGTTTATCCTTATCAGTCATTGTCATCATTTTGATTTCAAGGGCCTTATATATTGATTAATTATGTAGTCCTAGTTGACATTTCAGCTCTTCAGCATGTATAGTTGGTGAAAGGTGAGAAGGTAGAATTATCTTTTCTTATATTGATTGGTTGAATATCATCCAAATTCACCCATTTTGTTTCTTCATCTTTTGAAATATTAGGACCTGAAAGTGATAATAATAATGAAGGTATTGTTGATACAGTATTAACAACAAGCATAAGGCTATTTAATTGCAGTCAAACAATATCATGTTAGTACCAATAAAGTGTCTGACAAATATCAATTAGTACAACTCAGATAAAAACTGGAACTATTTATGTGACCAGTAGATACTTTCTATTGGGTACATAACTCATAAAACCGGTAGTGTTTTTAGTACATATTGTTTATTGAATTGTGATTATAGGATGAGGTGAAATATCTGAATTTTGAGTACCTATCAGGGTAATTACTGTTTTATAACTGACTTGTAAATAATAAATCCAACCAATAAAATTTTTCTACTCATGGAATTCAACATGATGTTGCTAAATTCAGTCATAATGATTAGACAAACGCAATAGCTATAACAGTTTGTGCCATTAGAAACAATACTGATACTTTGATTTTTTTATGTCAATGAACAATTGCTATAAAGATTTACCTGCAAGGATCTTGATTTTCTTTGGTGGTTCTTGAGATGAATCTTGGCTTGTCCTAAATACCCACTGTAGATATTTACCAAATATTGTAGGACTTGCATCAGGTACGAAGTGCTTTCTTGCAACATACATTTCTTCAAAAAGAACTTCACATAGTCTATATGCCATCATCTGTTTAACTGGTTTATCCAGTATATCACTTCTAATAGAAGTTTCTGTCCAGACTTTGACACTGAAAGAAAAATTTCATTAGATCTACCTGTGATGACTGTAATTTATAAAACTTACAAAAATTATTTTTAACACAAGCTTGGTCATTTTGCAATTTTTGATTACAATACAGGAGGGGTAGAGATTTTAAGCTTGCCATTATACCCAGAAAATGAAGCATTTATAACACGTCAAGGCACATATTATTGCAGTTTTGGAATGCCAGCTAAGTTCTGCATGTGATATCTTTTACAATTCGCAATCAAAATCTAAGTGGACTTGAATTAGATATCTACACATTTGGCAAAACTAGAGAGCAAAACTTCCAAACGTCAAGTGTGATGTAATTTTGTTATAAGTTTATCGATATAAACTCGTCTATGAACTTGCCGAGGTGGTCATTTGAGACATATTATATTTCATACCTAATTCCCATGTTTTAGTTTTACAATAAAGGCATAAAGTTCAAAATATTCCATTAGCTTTTCGTTGTATCCAAATAACAAAATAGTCAGTTCTTATTGGGACACCCTCTATATATGGATGCTATACTTGCGTAGGTACAATAAATATTATGTTTAATAAAATAAAACAAAAAAAAAAACAGATACAAATTAAAAGTTAACAAAAATCTTACAAGAAAATATGTCTCTTAAGAGGTTGGGTTATCACATAAAAGAACTAAATAATGCTGATTTAGTTACGGTGTTTTAGAAACAGAGTCAATTAGCAATTCTGCTAATTTCTTTTTTGACGATAACGTGAATTTTTGTTTAGGAAGATACTAATTATTGTTTTGGAATTATTGGTCAAGGTAAGTTTTTTTGGCAACAAATAACTCTTCCCAACTTGATGCCTAAATATCCATAATTCCCAACTAGCTCATTGTTATTGGAGGGCCAACCTACAATGATGTTTTTCTGTCTATTTTCCAAAAATCCTTAATCCTTTGTTTGTAGTAAACTCCTTTTCATTGACTTTTATACAATAGTAGCAGACATTGATAAACAGAAGCATAATCTCTCCAAAATATTTAATATTATGTACCCAAATTTGTTGTTCGGAAGATTCGGGAAGATTTGCTGGAAATTAGGGCATGATTTAAACTAGAATATTACATCTGTGATTCAAACGCACTAAAGACACGTTATGCTAGAGAGAAACTATATACATTACACACACAAAATATTTTGTGATTACACAAACCGAACCGCTCTTCTATTCTTATTTTTTTTTTCGCGAAATAGAAATCGTTGAATTTGTTGGTTAGGTTCTCTTTTTAGGTTACTATGAAAAATGTCAGGCCTACTAAACATAAAACCCAGGCCTTACAACAAATAACTTCTACAAACTAATACAGGCCGGAATAATTTAATTCCTTTACAATAGAATTATTTTGCTGGAAATTGCCCAAAGATTCTTCATGTGAGAACAGCATAACAAATTTTATAGGAACATACTCTAAATAAGAAAGACCATTTTTTAAGTAAATATACGGGTGCATTATTATTCTACTTTTGAAATTTTTTGCTCAATGCAGAATGTGGAGATATAATGTTGTTGGATAAAAAAAAACTTGAAACTTAGAACAATCTAGCAATACACATTACATGTACAGGGTGTCCCAAATTCGAGCCTCATCACTGGGATCTCGGAAACTAGAAGAGATACGACGTCGGTTAAATTGAGGCAAAGTTGCACAGTTTGATGCTGATTAAAATGCCACCTTAAAAGTTAAAAAAATCCGAATACTTCCGAAGATATTTAGAAAAAACCGAATATTCGCGATTTAATATTTATTTTTTATGACTCTATTTGAATAGATATTACAAAATAAATTTCATATTCTCATTGCTACTTTTTCTGTTCTACAAGATGGTGTTTTCAGATTTTCAAACCGACGTTTCGTCTTTGAGCTGCCATAATCAACTTTGTTTTTTTAAATACGGCCCTGGATTTTTTACTACGGACTTTAGGAGCTTCTGATGTCCCAAAACCAATGATGTATCGCACTTATTCGAAAAAATCATTTTAATGATTTCCTGATAAAATCTTACCAAAAATATGTTTTCTGTCTCTCTCTAACACATGAGGTCTTATGGAAAATGCCATTAATATGAATTTTTCGAATAAGTGCGATACATCATTGGCTTTGGGGCTTTAGATGCTCTTAAAATCCGTAATAAATATTCCAGGGCCGTATTTGAAAAAACAAAGTTGATGATGGCAGCTCAAAGACGAAACGTCGGTTTGAAAATCTGATAACACCGTCTTGTAGAACAGAAAAAGTAGCAATAAGAATATGAAATTTATTTTGTTATATCTATTCAAATAGAGTCATAAAAAAATAAAAATGAAATCGCGAATATTCGGTTTTTTCTAAATATCTTCGGAAGTATTCGGATTTTTTTTAACTTTTAAGGTGGCATTTTAATCAGCATCAAATTGCGCATCTTTGCCTCCATTTAACCGACCTCGTATCTCTTCTAGTTTCCGAGATCCCAATGATGAGGCTCGAATTTGGGACACCCTGTACCTAACGTCTTTTGGAATTCAATTTATCACTTATAATTGTACTTTTTCACTTACTCCTTTATCAAAATTTATCTATTCTTCAAGAGCAATTACTAACAATTAATTTAAATTTCAATATAAAAAAACAACCATTATATTGAGGATTAGTGTTAGTAGCCATGTACTTACCGGTGATAATCTTTAGAGGAAATTTGAAGAAAGATTTTCCATCTCCAGACCTAATTGCACAGGCACAATATGCACAAGAAATACCCGGCATGATTATACACTTATTCACTTTTAAAATTTTGAAATTACGACACAATTCAAAACTAAAACGCACTTATCAGAATTCGTAATTGACGCGCTACAACGTTTGACGGAAGGACTTCATATTTCACACATGCGCAGCAAAATTTGGTCCTCCAGCTGTCGCTACTCGTTGGTTTGTTATACTCTGATACTGTGCTACTTTTTTGTGAAAATAACGATGGTATAAACAAAATTTCCATAGCCCGCTTCGTTTCTGAGATACAGGGCGAAATTAAAAATAATGCATTTTGGGACCACCCTCGTATCTCCGTTATCCTTTAACATATCGCAAAGCTAAAAACTTGCTCCTATATACTTTTTTACGTAGAACCCAGTGGCGTAGTCAGATTTTTACTGTGAGCTGTCAATTTTTAGCTATAAATCAAACCTATGTTTTTTTAAATGGAACACCCTGTATATTTTTCTCTCGTTTGAATGGAAATTTTATAAGCTTTTCAAAAATATATAATACAAGATATGTATGTTAAATAATAAGCCTAAAATTCATAATTTTTCAAAATATATCTCTATACGACACTCTTGATGAGTTAGTATAAGCATTATCTTTTAAACAACGTTATAAGTATTAGTAGGCAGAGATTATCAGAGCAATGGAATGATAATTTTTTTAATGCCAAGACCTGTCAGTGGCAAAATTTATATTTTCTGTGTAATACTGTATTTTTTTCGATGGTTAAAAACGAAAATTATGAATATTTTGAAAAATATGACATGTTAGTCTGCTTTATACAGAGCAATGAAAACTCCCGTGAAGCTTCTCAACTATTATTCAATATGTTTGTTTGAATATTTATTTACCTTTTGACTTATTTGGGTTTATTTTTTATTTTTTTTATTTTTTTTATGGCAGTGGCACACACACTAAAGGTAGACCCTATGGCGCTCGACGAGCGGTGTGTGTGCGAAGATGTTGATTGACACGGCTCTTGAATATTTGTAAGTTGTAATTAGTAGGAAACAGATGTCCCGGGAGTGAGTTCCACAGTGATGCAGTGCGCCAGACAAAGGAGTTCTTGTAAAGCGATGTTCTAGGTGTTTCCAGTTGTACGGTGAACTGGTGCGCTCTTGCCGTCTGTCGTGACTGTCTGATAGGAGCTGCCAGGCGCGGGATGAGGTGGACCAAATCCTGGGAACATCTGCCGTGAAAGTATCTGTAAAACAGAGATATCTCGGCTACATGTCTGCGGTGTTCCAGACTATCTAGATTCCGGGTCAACTCCGGGTCGCCGACGAGACGCACAGCTCTCTTCTGAATGGAATCCAGCAGCTTTAGGGTGTGCTTTGGTGCGGCACCCCAGATATGTGAGCAATATTCTAAGCACGGTCTTATTTGCGCATTTATGTATCATTTCAATTTATGGATATTCTGAAAGAAGACAACCTGGTCATTTAATGTTATCCGGAATAAAGAGAACATGGAACGTTTAGCCGGCCTTTACCAAAAACGTATAATAAGGAAAATCGCGGTAAGGGCGGAGGCAACGTTCCTTGTTCTACCAATTTTTTTTGTTTATTCCGGAAAACATTAAAAGATCAGGATGCCTTCTTTCGGGATATCTATAAATTAAAATGATACTTAAAAAATTAAACCCAAATAAGTCAAAAGGTAAATAAATATTCAAACAAACTTATTGGAATATAGCTGAGAAGCTTCACGGAAGTTTTCATTGCTCTGTATAAAGCAGACTAACATGTCATATTTTTCAAAATATTGATAATTTTCATTTTGAGCAATCGTAAAAAATACAATATTACACAGAAAATATAAATTTTGCCACTGAAAGGCCTTGCCAATAAAAAATTACCATTCCATTGTTCTTAATAGTCTCTGCCTGCTAATACTTATACCGTTGTTTAAAAGACAATGCTTATACTATACTCATCAAGAGTGTCACAGACACATTTTGTGAAATTATGGATTTTAGGCTTATTATTTAAAATACATATCATGTATTATATATTTTTATAAAGCTTATAAAATTTCCATTCAAACAAAAGAAAAATACACAGGGTGTTCCGTTTAAAAAAACATGTTTGATTTATAGCTATAAATTGACAGCTCACAACAAAAATCTGATCACGCCACTGGATTCTACGTCAAAAACTGTTTAAGAGCAATTTTTTAGCTTTGCGATATGTTACAGGACAACGGAGATACGAGGGGGGTCCCAAAATGGATTATTTTCAATTTCGCCCTGTATCTCAGAAACGAAGCGGGCTATGAAAATTTTGTTTATACCATCGTTCTTTTCACAAAAAAGTAGCACAGTATTGCGAAAACCGCAACTGAGATACCCAGTAATATCATCGAAAATGGGACACCCTGTACCCTGTACATTAGTATATAAAATAATTTTTAGCTCTGACGAAGGTCACGATATACTGACCGAAAGCTTGGACGCAAAACAAATCATCTTTTAATAAACCTTATTGGCTGAATACCCGTTAATTATTTCTATAATCACTACCATTAAAATTCATAAAGTTGGGTATACCGACAGTTTCTCGTTTGCCTTTAATAAATGACCAAAACTTTTTTGGATCTTTTTTAATGTCAAATTCAATTTTTAGAATATAATTCTTATAGGAGTCCCTAACGTTGCCTAATCAGTTTGTATCCTTGTCCTAAGAGATTTAAAATCCTGCAGCTCCAATTGGCTACCATTTTTTCTAAATATTTTGCGGCATTTAGCTTTCTTTTTTAGATTTCATATTGTAATCTACTAAAATGCATAAGCTACTAAACAAATATCACCCTGTCGCAAGTTTGAACTTGAACTTGGAGATTGTTATATAAACATTAAAGGCAAACTATAAACAACGCGAGCAATCAGCGGGAGCGACTTTGAACCTTATGCATGCAATGATCATCACTTTGTTTTATATAAATGCGCTACCGAACCCTCAGTTCGGCAGACTTTAGTCTCACCTCCAGCTCCCAAGGTTAGTCACTTGACGACTGCCTTCTGGGGTCTATCCGCACCTAAAGTTAGTCATACGACTGCTTTAGGTTCCATTCCTTTCCTACCCAACCTGGTACCGGTTAGTCACTTGACGACTGCTAGGACCAAGGGTTGCACAACCTCCATAGTAAAGTCTTGACAAGAAGTTTGTCAGAGTGTTGAGAAAGACAAGTGTCTAAATAGTCAGTTAAAAAGTTTAGTGAAATCTCTTAGTGCTCTTAAATAAAACCCAACTTTTAAGAAAAACTATAAATTATAAGACAGTAAACAAAGACCTATGAACAGTACCTCAAATCGAGAAAACATGCGCACCGTAGTAATCGGGTATAATAGAATCTCATTTTTTCTGACCAATAATTGTTGTTAAACTTTTATCGTTAATACATTGTTATTGTTATAAACTAAACGTGCTTACTTTATCATCTCTTCTTACCCCACGTAACGCGATCCCGGTCTACCTCAGTTTCCCCCCGACACGCTAAACAAGGCGTGTCCTCACGAGTAGAACATCCAGTGGTAGATTAAAGGAAGCATTGAGACCCATTGTACTAATCGCGACGAGGCTCTTCTCTGAGAAGTTATTCTTTAAATAAACGCGCTACTCCCTAAATTACTCGTGACAATATAATATATGAGTTAAACCATGGAGGATACTTTTTATCAGTTAACTTTTTCTAGCGAGGAATACATAAATTAAAAATATCATATATTTGGCATAAAAGACTGTACAGGGTGGCCAACTAAGAATGCGAGGTACTGTATCTGGGAAACTATCCATCGTAGAGACTTGCGGCAAAAAATGTAATTACTAAAACGGTCAAGAGAAAAACCTGGAAAATATTTTGAAGTTTCGAAAATGACCACTAGGGGGCGTAACTGCAATCTTGAATCTAAAAAAGTGATGTTTCTGTGAATTCCGCTATATTAACCTAATAAAAAAATTCCACATATTTGAAGTTGAGAATAATGTAAAACTTTTTTGTTTAATGCTTTTTGCTGTATCTCTAAAAATAAAGTGGTGGGGGGTATTCAAAGTTTTTTTTAAATAACACCCTGTATCTGCGAAACGGCTAAGCCGATTTTAACAAACTTGGGTTAGTTCAAAGGAGCTATTCTTGGGCTACAAATGTTGTATTATTTAAAGTTTCGTTAGTTTCACATGTCGCCGCTAGAGGGCTATTTTCGACATTCCGACAGAAATGGTTAATTTTCTCAAAAAAATTTAATGCATTGATATGATTTTTTTCCCATGAAAAAGTAGCTAAATAATGGCTAAACAAGCTCGCGAAAACCGCATCTCGATATCTTGTTCCTAACCCAAAATATAGGAAAAAAAAAATTATTATTTACGAAAATCCCTTAATTTTTTTTTTACTATATTTATCTCGAATTTTCTCTTTTATGAAAGTTGTGGCCCTGAAAAGGACCGATTTAAAAAAAGAAGGTTCTTAGTGCCCCCGCAAATGCTCGAAATGCCATCACGCTCTATGCATTGCTGAAGCCTCTCATGGGTAGACAATTAATAGAAGCAGGCCATGGAAAGAAAACAAATGAAAATATAAATAATTCTTCCTCAAATTGTCAATAGTTGTCAATAGTTTCGCTTTATTTTGAGCAATTTTTGTGTTTACAAAATGCGTTTCACGAATGATGAAGCTGTTGGTATGCTTGCGGTTTATTTTGAATGTCTTCAAAATGCCGCAGTAGCTAAAAGAGTTTTTCTTCAAACGTCAGTAAATCCGTCATTAATCGACTGTGTAGGCGGCCGTGAAGTTTCGTTTTTCCTCCGCCGGAGCTTTACTTTTCACTTTTCCGCCGGCGGAGGTAAAAGTGTTGTCATAGCAACATAGATACATACATTTATTAAACTACAATTTGTATTTATCACTCAATTTGTGACTGCATTTCTAAAAATCACTAATTTAGGAACAAATTGGTTATTATTTAATCGAACTTACTCAATAACTGCTTATCAATACGGAATTAAAACGCAATCGGAGACGCAATCTTAAAAAAATAATTATTGTTGACAGTGTCCACTGACAGCTTTATGTTACATTATATTCACAGACACCGGTCTAAGCAAGGCCACCTACGACCGTGGTCTAAGCCGCCTTGCGAACCCATTTATCTTTAATAATAATTAGATATTATTACTATTAAAAAGAGATGTTTTTGCATTAATTTGTCGACATTTGAAGAAAAAACAGCATATTTTCTTTGGAGGAAAAGTTACTTTTCATGGCTTGCTCTCTATTACCAGCCTCACTCCGTTCGGCTGTTAAACACGAGCGCGCCATGAAAAGTATCACTTTTCCTCCATATAAAATAATATACTATTACGCGGCCCGTTATCCAAATCGACGCCCTTGCGATGTGAGAGATTTTCCCTGATTAGTGGCGAGCTTACGAGCCAATGGTAGTTTTCGGCCTGCGTTTCAACGGCAAAAAATTGGAAGAACACAAGGAAATATCAACTACGTACTGGGGTATATTGAAGGAAATCCTCATGTTAGCACAAGAGCGTTATCGCTTGAGTTGAACATAGCACGAACAATGGTTCAAAATATCTTGAAGGACCATAGGTAAGTTCTAATGGCTATCACAATATAGGTATTTGTTGAAACTTTTTTTTAAATTACTTTTACAATGCATCCATAACATGTAGTTCTACATCAGGCTTTGAATGAGGAAGATTTTGATCGCAGGTTGGACTATTGCCATTGGATGTTAGGTATGATACGCGAAAATAGAGAATTTTTATTTCAAATTCTTTGGACCGATGAAGCCACTTTTAATAGTGATGGGAGAGTCAATCTGCACAATATGCACTATTGGTCTGCAGAAAATCCGCATTGGATGCGTAAAGTTCAGCACCAAGGACGTTGGAGTTTAAATGTGTGGTGTGGCGTACTGGAAGGCAAAATTATTGGGCCATATTTTTTCGAGCAACCCCTAAATGGCACTGTCTTTCTTGAATTTTTGGCCAATCAATTATCGTTGTTGTTGGAAGATGTGCCTCTGGAAACGAGGCAAAACTTGTTTTTGCAGTTGGATGGTTGCCCAGCACATTTTGCTATTAATGTGCGAGAGCATATCGATGCAGTATTTCAACAGCGGTGGATTGGAAGAGGAAGTCTGTTTCCATGGCCTCCGCGATCACCAGACTTAACTTGTCTGGATTTTTATTTATGGGGGCTGTTAAAGGACATCGTGTTCCAGACTCAACCGACGACCAGAGAAGATTTGAAAAACCGGATTCGAACCATACCGAGAGCCGAAATTGAAACTGCAGTTTTGTCTAACCATGAGAGGCTTCAGCAATGCATAGAGCGTGATGGTCAGCATTTCGAGCATTTGCGGGGGCAAGAACCTTCCTTTTTTAAATCGGTCCTTTTCAGGGCCACAACTTTTATAAAAGAGAAAATTGGAGATAAATATAGTAAAAAAATAAAATTAAGGGATTTTCGTAAATAATATTTTTTTTTGCCTATATTTTGGCTTAGGAACAAGATATCGAGATGCGGTTTTCGCGAGCTTGTTTAGCCATTATTTAGCTACTTTTTTATGGGAAGAAAATCATATCAATGCATTTAATTTTTTTGAGAAAATTAACCATTTCTGTCGGAATGTCGAAAATAGCCCTCTAGCCGCGACATGTGAAACTAACGAAACTTTAAATAATACAACATTTGTAGCCCAAGAATAGCTCCTTTGAACTAACCCAAGTTTGTTAAAATCGGCTTAGCTGTTTCGCAGATATAGGGTGTTATTAAAAAAAACTTTGCATACCCCCCACCACTTTATTTTTAGAGATACAGCAAAAAGCATTCAATATGTGGAATTTTTTATTAGGTTAATATAGCGGAATTCACAGAAACATCACTTTTTTAGTTTCAAGATTGCAGTTAAGCCCCCTAGTGGTCATTTTAGAACCTTCAAAATATTTTCCAGGTTTTTCTCTTGACCGTTTTAGTAATTACATTTTTTGCCGCAAGTCTCGACGATGGATAGTTTCCCAGATACAGTACCTCGCATTCTTAGTTGGCCACCCTGTACAAGCAGTCTCGATATTCGATTCTTTAGAAAGAAATGACCAGTCCAAGTTTAAAAATAACTCGTACAGTAACGGAAAGTTAGCTTTCCTAATATTATTTTTATTACGCATGCATCATAATCAACGATTATCGCACGCTGCAGCGTGCTTAAAATGATGTTTATGATGCGCCTACTTTTTTAAAAGTTGCTATAGAAATATTTGATCATGTCAAATGTGACAGATTAATATATTCGTCAATATATCCTTTAAGTTTAATATTTAAAACATTTTTGAGATTATGATGCATTCGTAATAAAAAATAGCGTATGATATACGTGTATAAGAGACCTTTAAAGCCCTTGCGACTTACAAAACACTCCGCTGCGCGTCGTGTTTTGAAATATGTCGCGCGTGCTTTAGAGGCCTTCTTATACACTTATATCATAATATACTATTACAAAATTAGCAGGAAAATCATGCTTTTTATTTGTAGAATGTGAGAATTGAATGGAGATATAAAGTGCATTTATCTTCTTGGACCAGCACATCCATAGCAGGCTCAACGGTACAATGTCTAGTATTATGCAAACCCCAATCCAAGATTTTGATATTCTCATTTCTAACAAAGCCTGAGTAGTTTATACAGTGTGAAAAATTGTTTAGTAATCTAACACACTGATTTTCTGCACAGGGAATCCAGAAACTCATAGTAAGCGGGTATATTAAAGTCCCCCAAAATGCATACATTTTTACCATACAAACACTCTAATGACACAATAAAATCAATTCTCAAGTATATCTGCATTCACAGGCGGGGGTAAATAAATTACCCGAAATAAAATAGTGAAATAGTTGAAAAGGTTGCCTTAATTGATAATACGTCAATCTGAGGAAGTAACTCACCTCTATTAATGATTATTATGGACGATTCATTACGCTGATGAACTGCCAACAAGACCCCACCACCTCTGACGGTGCCGGTCGCTTCAACATTGCGATCCGCCCGATAAACATTATAATCATTATAAATAACCTCATTATTAAACACAGAGTCATTTAGCCATGTTTCGCTCAAAGCAATTATATCGAAATGAGAGCTGGCTGTATTGTTAAATATTTCGGCGGTTTTAGTAAGTAAACCCCGCGTATTTTGATAGTACACCGAAATGTATTTGTTGTTAATGTTATTTTTTGAGAGTACCACGTGGTGGGAGGAGTCAGATTGCGGAAGATCGGTAGAGTGAGATGCAGATAAACATAGTGATTGCTATTGGCCCAGAATATTCGCTTTAAGCATGGCACATGCATTTTTGTAAACAGTACAATTATTTATATCCCAGGCCGCATGATTTGTGTTTACAGTATTGCCATGATTACCATTATTGAAATGGATACGATTAGAACACTTTAGAACCTGAGATTGACAGTTATTAACGGTATGATTTTGACCGCATCGCGGACAACATTGTTCCTTGGAGCAATTAGTTACATAGTTACCGAGTGATTAAATTCATTACATTTAAAGCAGCGGTTTACCTGAACAGCATCAAAGACGACACACGGGTCGTACCCAACAAAAACATTGCCTACCCTTATAAGGCG
>MU183118.1:186888-220844 GCA_016904865.1 Pissodes strobi
TGTTGATGTTTTTTCATAGATTCTTTGTGGTTTATAAAGCATTTTTGTGTTAAGTTTTAGAGAGAGATTCATTTGGCGATTCTGCAGAATAACTAGAAATAATCCCAATGAAGTAAATATTCCACTATGAAAGTACTTTTTTATTATTTTTTTACTTACTGCAAAATAGGTAAATATATTTTTTGATAAAATTTGCTTTATCGTTCAATAAATACTATGTGTTATATATTTATACATTCTAATAAAAATATAAAAAATATGTTAGTGTCAAGACTATTATGCAAATATATCGGGAATAATGGTCATTCCGATAGCAAAACAACGATGTTCAAGTATTCATTATTAATGTTACTAGAACTAGGAATAGCGTCATAAAAACTTAATAGCGTGACCGCGAGAAAGATTCAAAAACCTCATCAGCCACAATATATCGGCATTTGCGAAGTGGACCAAAAAAATCACAGTTCCTTGCTAATATAACTCATACGATCGGCCGGCTGACGAATACCACATGTTTTGCATATGGAGTTCTTATGTGAAGGGGCCCGCCCAGTTAGATTCGAGCATCTAAATCGTATCACTCAGATTGCATAGGCATTAATAAGCAGAACTTGGAAATAATAAAATCCAAATCTGCTCTGAAATGGTTTGGTCGTTGCTACGGAGAAGTTTCCTGTCTGGCTAAAAGTCTTAAAAGAGACTTTGAAAAATTTAAAAACAGCGAGAGTTCTGAACTGAAAAAAATTGCCAGAGCAGATACTTCGGAGATCGGATTGCATCGAAGGAAGGGTTACCCCGAACATATGCGGAAATTATTAAAAAGCCAAAGAGTGAAGTTCTTGTAATAAAACCTAAAATAAAACAGGATAATAAAAAAACAAAGGATGCGATTAAAAATGCTGTTGATCCTACTGAGCTCGGTGTCGGAATAACTGAAATCAGGGAAGTGAAGGATGGTGGTATATTGCTGCGATGCAATACTAAAGAGGACATAAATAAACTAAAAAATTCTGTTGATAAAAAATTTAAAAACAAATATGACATAAAAACGCCAGATACCATATTTCCAAAAATAAAAATAATGGACAAAGAGGAAAATCTCAGCAATGAAGATCTGATAGCTTGCATATTGAAACAAAACAAATTAGTATTGCAGGAAAATTCTCGCCTTGAGGTAGAGGCATTTAAAAAATGAGAAATAACTTAATGGCAATTGTCGAGTGTGATCCAGAAATATATTGGAGTATAATAGAAACAAACAAAAAACTGTGTATTATGTTTTCACTTTGCCGAGTCTTTTAATATGTGTCTGTGTTTCGATGTTTTCAATGTAGTAAATATGGTCATAGTGCTAGTGTATGTCAATACGAAGTGAAATGTTTAAAGTGTGGCGGTATTGATCATATGGTCAATGATTGCGTAAGTCCTAAATTTAATTGTATCAACTGTGTTGAGGCTAATGCATCACAAAATACGACCTATGATACCTGTCATTCCACATTTGACATTGAGTGTCCGATTTATAAGCACAGGAGGGAGATTGAGTGAAAGAAAACAAACTATACTGTTGAAAAATAGCAATTAGTTAACATAGAACTAAATAGCGATGCTAATAACTTTAAAAATGTGTGCAATATTTCACCTCAGTCTCCTTCTTGCCTTAAACTTCTCCACCAAAATGTTCAAAGTATAAAAAATAAGATTGATAACGTAGAGTTTGTCTTAGAGTCTAAGAAGATAGATGTAGCATGTATAACTGAACATTGATTAAACAACATGGAGGCAGGGCTTTATCAAATAGGAAATTATAACGTGGGAAGTTTTCATTATAGGAAATTTACTAGGGGAGGCGGTGTCATGATTTTATATAAAAATGCGCTCAATATATCAGTCAGGAGTATAGACAGGATAGATCAGTATAGTTATGATAGTATTTTTGAGGTGTGTGCTGTTAGCCTTAGCTACAAGAAATCAAATATTTGTATGATCTGTCTATACAGAGCTCCTAATACAGACATAGGTGTTTTCCTCAACAAATTAAACAATTTTCTTCCTGATGTGTGCTCATTTGTGAAGGGCCAAGTTATTCTTTGTGGTGACTTTAATATTGACTATTTAGAGCCTGCGAATTAAAAGATATTCTTCTTTCGCATGGTTTGTGTAATGTTGTATTGGAGCCAACGCGTGTCACGCCTAACCCAGCGACATTGACAGACTATGTATGTGTCAACAGTCGTGAGTTGGGTGATGTGAAGTGTTCTGTTAGGGAGGGATGTCTGTCGAATCACTCGGCTCAAACTATAGAGATTCCCTTTGAAACCAATATGGATAATGCGATTCAAAAAAGATTTTTCACTGACAGGAATATTAGTCAATTCAAAACATATTTGAGCCGGGAGACCTGGCAGGATGTCTTTCAGGCTGAGAGTGTGGATCAGGGTTTCAGTGAGTTTTCTAATTGTTTGCAGTTATATGTTTTCCGTTACAAAAAATTGATAAGAAGCGACAGAGTAAGCATGGACTGAAACCCTGGTTAACGGCAGGTATAACGAAGTAATCCCAAGCTCTCACGGTTCTGTTTAGAAAGAAATGGAGAGCAAGCCTGATCATGACGATATAGATCGTATTAAAAAAAATTAGAGAAATGTTCTAAAAATAGCCAAACAAATGCATAATGATGAGTGTTTTCTTCAATCTGATAATAAATCTAAAGCAGCTTGGAAAATTATAAATAATGATATTAAAAATAGTAAGAAGGAAAGAAGTGTAATCTGCGAAGTACGAGGTGACAATGACGTTATATTGACAGACAAAAAAAGATATCGCCACTTGTTTTAATCAATACTTTGTTAACCTTCCGGTGAGTCCTTTGGGGAACTCGGTAGTCGTCGACGGGCCTCAAATCAAGAACCGAACTCCTAATTCCATGATGCTTCGACTTGTAAATGAATATGATATTGGGGAAACAATTGGTAACATAAAAAAATCTAATTCTGCAGGAGTGGATAATATACCTTCTATAGTTTTCAAAAAGTCTGCTAATTTTTTATTGTATCCATTGGCAGCTAATGGGACTTTTCCCGACTCTCTAAAGGTTGCTAAGGTCGTTCCTCTATACAAAAAGGCGGATCCACGGGATCTTCAGAATTACAGACCGATAGCTGTCTTGCCAACATTTGTGTTGTATATAATAAAATTATATATTTTCTTGAAAGGTTTAATATGCTGAGGTATTCGCAGCATGGTTTTCATCGCGGCTACTCTACACATTCCGCTGTTATAATTATTTCATAATTATATTATTATATTATTATACATGAAAATTTAAATAATAAAAACAAGTGCATTGGCCTGTTCATCGATCTTTCCAAGGCCTTTGATCTGGTGGATCATGCTTTACTCCTGAGTAAACTTTTTGACAGTAGTTTGAGGGGTAAAAATCACGATTGGTTGAGATCGTATCGTTCTCACCGTCAGCAGTTTGTAGATATTGATGGTACAAGATCAAGTAAGCTGAACGTTACTTGCGGGGTACCTCAGGGGTCCATTTTGGGTCCCCTATTGTTTCTTTTGTTTGAGAATGACGTGCCAGACATCTGTGACGGCGATAACATAACCATGTTTGCAGACAATACTAGTTATTTGGTTGCAGATAATTCATTGGAATGCACGCTTAAGGTGGCTCAGGGTATGATGGACAAGTTCCATAAATGGTTTAATGTGAATAAGCTGTGTTTGAATATTTCAAAAACAAACTTCGTGAGTTTTGCACTCCGGTCTAGGGTCCACTAAAGAATCATATCTGTTAAGGATTAATAGTAAATCAATACAAGTCAGTTCCGTTAAATTCTTGCGTGTTCACCTCGATGATGGGCTTAGCTGGAGTGTTCATATTGATGAACTATGTAAAAAATTGGCCATAACATCCTTTGCTTTGTTTAGACTAAGACAAATAAGTTCCAAAAAAGTCTTGCTCTCTTATTATTATGCTCAATTTTATAGCCGTCTGAAGTACGGATTAATTTTTTGGGGTGGTTCTTCCCTTGTGGAACGGGCCTTTAAAGTTCAAAAGCGAGCAATTCGCACAATTCCCTCTTTTGGAGGTACGGGATTCTGCCACTACCTTCATTATATATATTTGAAGTCCTTCTCTTTGTAAGAAAAAATATAGGAAAATTTCAACAAAATTCATTTTTTCATGACTATGATACTCGTGGTTGCTAGGATCTCGCATATCTAATACATTCTGTTAAGTTAGTAGAAAATAATATATCAATTATCAAATTATATAATAAACTTCCAAACAGATTTAAAAATATTACGAATGAAAATTCTTCTAGATATAGTATTCACGACTTGTCAGTGACTCGGTCGTTTTATAGTTTGGAAGAATATTGTGATTATTGATGTTTTTCCTTTTGTGTCTAGGTATGCTTTGTAGTAGTGACTGAACAGTCACTGCATGTTTTGACTTAGTCCATAAATGTAATTGTGTCTGAGGGATTTAATAAACATTTCATTTCATCTTAATTGATTTTGAAAATGCGTTAAGACGCCTGAGTGCTTTCTGTGAAAACGTATTACAAAGTCATCTATGCGGGCATTATTCCATTGAATAATTTAGAAGATATCTTTAGGAATTGACAATATTTTTCAACAAAAATGTGTGATTATTAGGCTCCCAAAATTTTTGAGTAGGCACGCCCTATCATGTCTACCCCGAAAAGCCGCCACTGCTAAGAGAGTAAGCAGCAAGAGGGCACTAAAAGGATATTGAGCCAGAAAATTATAACTTTTTTTTTTTACTAACAATATACAATGTCATCTGCTCTTCATAAATCCATCGTAATTTCTCAGTATTTAATCAAGCGATATTCTTCAAATTTGGGTGACAGTGTATTGCATTTATCATTGGCGTTTGGCGTGGTGTATAGACAAGGGAAATGAGCTCAATTTTCTGAAGAAGTATATACTAAGGCATAATTTGAATATTTTTTTAACATATTTAGATTCAGCACCTGCCTCGCAAAACCCCCACAATCATAGATTCAAATACCTTAAAAAATGATTATGACAGCAAGTAAAATATCATCCTTTAAACCAAAAAAAAAATCATAACTCTGAAACTATCGAAAATATTAGAAACATTTTTGTTTTTCTAGTGGGGTGCACGATCAACAAACTTCTTCTAACCCAAACACATTAAATTCGAAGCTCCGAAATAATTGTAATTTTAAGTGGTTTAAAGTCTAGTATTATTATGGTGAATTAGTTTTCTGAGTTCGCCGAAAAGTGTAGATTCTCGTTATCGAAAAATAGAGAAGAAAACCAGCCGACTTAATACCAAAAACGGTGAAAAACTGTGACGTTAATAGTAATATACAACTGCTTGTATGTTGAAAAACATCGGATTTGTGCTGATAAGATAAATTCTTTCTCATTTTTATGGGTTTGCTTTTTGTGGAACCCCTGTTGTTGTTTATTTACCTATTTAATCTTGGTCACTGACCTATATAAAATAAAAGTGAGGGACGTAGGGAATTTTATTCTTATTTTAACTTCGTTTTTTGAATGGCGACCAACTTCAAATGCTGCAAAGAAAAACCGCAAAACAACTGGTGTTGTATGGTATGTAGGAATATTTTTCACCCTAGTTGCTTGAAGAGGTCTAACAAATATACAGTGGTGGATCAAAATTGGATTCTGTGCTCAAAAAAATGTGCAGAGAAATCATCAAGTGATAACTTGGATACTACAGCTTATTTAAAAAGTACTATTGCAGACCTTAGATTGGAGATAGACCAAAAAGATATTCATTTAAAATGACTTAAAAGGAATTCTTTAGTTATGGAGGATGAGGCATTGGAAGCTGAAAATGGATATTTGATTGAAATCGAGAATAAGAATGAATCAATAAATGAACTCAACAAAAAGATCAATAGTTTAGAACAGCAAATAGATGGGAGGAAACAAATTCAGTATGTAGATGCACAATACACAATACAGTAATAACTGTACGGGATATGGCACAAGTCATCATTGAGTCACGTCATTGTGAGGTGCAGACTGACTTTGAGGGTCAGATTGTCCTAAATAACTTGAATAATTACGAACAACTCATAAGTAAAATGTAAATCAGAAATAGAAGAGCTTCACATGATGATAAAAAACATGCAAACCACTATGAGACACTCAATGTGGATAATAACTTTTATGCTGAGGAAAACAAGAAGTTACAAAATGAGGTAGAAAAGCTTATTAACAGGCAGGAACAACGAATAAATGATGCCCAAACTGATGTTATCATAAACAACTTTGACGTTCGAAATAAAACCAATGTTGATAAAGGTTACTCCAAGAGAAAACACAAAAATAAGGAGGAAAACACAACATATTATTACAGGGTTATAATTTAGGATCTGGTTTTAGGCCTGTATTAGATAAGTATTTCAATTGTGATTTTAATATATGTTCTGTAATTAAAAACAATGCCTTGATAGACGATGTAGTGAAGGTGTGTTACAGTTATCCAAGAAATATACTAAGAATGATTATGTGATTACTATGGGGGTATGATGAATGTTTTAAAAGGTATAAGGATTCATGAAAAAACATAACAGAACTTAATTAAGGTTAGTACTTATACGAACTTGATAATTTTTTCTGTACCAATATGGGTCAATAATAATTTGCTTAATAATTACCTAAACGAGCACAATAAGATGATGTGCAGTAATATATATAAGGACAAGAAATATAGTAATTTTTTGCATCTTAATGCTATATTGTTTTTAAATTGTTTTATGGTAAGGAATGGATTGCATGTAACGTATATTGGTAAAGTTAAAGTGGTACAGAATTTAGAAGTTTTAATAATCAGAAGAAATGTACTGTATTACGAGTGAAAATATTAACGTAAGTAAGAAATCTTTTTTAGAGATATCGACATAATATTAATTAATCTCAAAGTCTTATGTCAAAGTTTGATGAGCTTCATAATTTTATACTAAGTTCACGTCCTGAAATAATATGTTTAACAGAAACTAGAGTAATAGAGGAGCTACATGACTTTGAAATTGAAATTTTAAGATATAAAATTGTGAGGGTAAATAGTGAAAGTAGGCATACAGGGGGTGTAATAATTTACTTAAAGGACCACATAAATATAACTGAGTTCAAAAAGTATGAATATCAGAAGAAGCATTGGTATGTTGTTCTAAGAATTAGTATTAATGATAAAATTTATGTATTGGGTAATTTGTATCATTCTCCCAACGCGAGCCATGCTGAATTTTTGTCACGCCTGCGTTAGCGGTTGGGTGAATTGAGTAACTCAACTGTTGACGTTGCCGGTCCCAAGCCCGGATAAAGGAGGAGGGTTCACCCATGGTCAAAAAAACTGTTATGCTCATAGAACCAACGACTTAGCCTCGGATAGGACTGATTATTTCGATGACGACACGGCGAGAACAAGGCATAAACGAATACGAATAAGAAAACCCAAACCCCTTAGAGTGGCGACTTGGAATGTAACCTCTTTCAACAATAAAGATCAAGAAATAATAATGGAACTGGAAAATAAAGGAATCGATATCTGTGCTATAGCAGAAACGAAAAAGAAAGGCAAGGGCAGCACCAGGTATGGAAACTACATTCTCATATACAGCGGAAGAGAAAATAATGAAAGAGCAACGTCGGGAGTAGGCATATTGATAAATGGAAAGTGGGAAAACAACATAAGCGGCATAAAGTACGTCAACGACAGACTGCTGCAACTAACAGTTAAATTTCAGAAGATCAAAACAAGTCATATAATCAGTGTTTACGCGCCTGACATCAACAAACCCCGGGTAGAGATAGACACATTTTACCAGAACCTGCAGAGAACCCTCGACGGTATCCCAAAGCAAGATGAAGTAATTATCCTGGGAGATCTTAATGCAAGAATTGGCAATGAAACAATAGTGGGGATCAAAAACCGATTTAATGAAGAAACAATCAACGACAGCGGTGAACAACTTATACAGATGTGCTTTTAACGAACTGCGAATTAACAACACATTCTTTCAACATAAACCGCAACATAAATTCACATTTGAAAACACACGAGGACAAAAGTCCATAATAGATTATATAATAACAAACAGAAACCTTCACCCCTCCCAAGTGCTGGACGTAAGAGCTTTAAGTTCCGTAAATGCTGTTACTAATCACAATCTCGTAATGGCAAAAATAAGAGTCACGACATACCAAATAAAGAAAAAACAGAACGAAACAATCAGTAAACTCAATACGGAGGCACTAGCAAATTATTCTACGAAACATCTATACCAACAAAGGCTGAAACAGAAGATTGCAAATAATGGGATAAAAAATGATGACGACGTGGAAATGGCATGGAATAAATTACGCACAAATCTACTAAATGCAGCCGAAGAAGCACTAGGAAGAAGAAATAAAACCAGAACCGGAAAACGAAACACTAAACCTTGGTTTAAACAAGAGGTAAAGGACTTAGCAGCTGAAAAACGAAAAGCGTACCTGCAATACCGATCGAACACAATTACGTACGAGGTATATAAGGCGGTCAGATACCGGGTCAATGCAGAAATCCAGTCAATTAAACGACAGCATTGGGAAAAATTCTCTGCCGATATGGAACACGACCTATATGGAGGACAGAAAAGAATTTGGAATATGCTGAGAAACAGAAAAAGACCAGTTAACGAATATATCCAAATTTCAAAGATCACTACTGAAGACTGGGAAAAACACTTTGAACAACTCTACAGTAATAAAGAGGAAAACACGGAGACCAAGGAGAGACCCACAAATGTAGAAACACCAAAAACTTGGCAGATACCGATAGAGAAAATCAAACAAACGGCAACCGCTCTAAAAAACAGAAAATCACCTGGTATAGACGAGATAACGAACGAAATGATCAAGTATGGGGGGGATGCACTCATGGGTGAATTAAAGTATTTTTACAATAAAATATTGTCTCTACAAAAAGTACCTTCAGAATGGAAGGACAGCATAACAATCCCAATCTTCAAAAAAGGAGAGAAAACAGACCCCAAAAACTATAGAGGAATCACCGTTCTAAGCACAGTTTCGAAGCTGTTGACAAAAATATTGGCAGAAGAAGTGACTAGCACGGGAATATGTGAGGAGCAGCAAGGTTTCAGACACAATAGATCTACTATAGATGCCATATTCATACTCCGCCAAATAGCCGAAAAAGCTATTGAATTCAACAAACCGGCGTTCATGTGTTTCATAGATCTTACCCAAGCATTTGACAAAGTAAGACTGACAGATGTCATAAAACTCCTAGAAGAAAGGAAAGTTCATCAGAATATTGTGTCCATCATCAGAGAGCTGAACACCGGCAATCACACACTCGTAAAAGCAGAACATAGAACAACAAGGAGAATACCCGTCAACACAGGAATTAGACAAGGAGACAGCCTAAGCCCTATATTGTTTAACATCATCATGGATGGAATCATTACAAAAACAAAACAAAATGGAACGGGATATCGAATGGGAAATGCAGAAATAAAAATAATGTGCTACGCTGATGATGCAGTGATAGTCTCTGAGGATGAAGACAACCTACAAAGACTCTTATACAAGTTCGAACAAACTACAAATAAATATAAAATGGAAATATCTACCCGGAAAACACAATCACTCACTATATCCAGAGAGCCCCGAAGATGCAAACTCGCCGTTTACAATCAAAGTGTAGAACAGGTGATGACCTTTAAATATCTTGGAGCTAACATCACGAGTAACAGGAATCTAAAGGAGGAAGTAAGAAATCAAACATCAAAAGCCGCTCTAATATCGGGGTACTTACGAGACATCATCTGGAGAAACAAGCACATGAGTATAGAGAGTAAAGTCCGAATCTACAAAACGTGCGTGAGACCAGTGATGACATACGCCGCAGAAACAAGAGCGGAAAACACAACAACCAAACGCTTGCTAAGAACAACAGAAATGCGAGTCCTAAGATCCATAACAGGACACACACTATACGATATGAAAAGGAGTGAGGAAATTAGAGATACCTGTAAGGTTTCGGATGTTGTAAGATGGACCAGAGCAAGAAGAAGAGCGTGGAGAGACCATGTAGAGAGAATGGCCCACGACCGAATGGCAAAAATCGCCAAAGATCAAAAACCTAACAGCTCCAGACTCCCAGGAAGACCACCGAAGCGACGATGGTACGAAAGCTGGACATCAGCATCCCAGGACTAGGAAGTTGAAGAAAAACACAGGACTCTGAGTCCTAACGTACGAGGAAGAAGAAGAAGAAGATTTAAAGGACATTGCGAAGATTGGGCTGATAATGAACACCCAGTAATTATAATGGGGGACTTCAATATTGACTGGTTGTCACAAGATACTTATGCGAATAAACTAAAAAAAAATATAACTGAAGATAATGGTCTGTCTCAAATAGTCTCAGAAATTACTCATCCTACTGATCGCGGGGGAAGCATAATAGATTTGATATTATCTAACAGACCGAGTATTTTGGAATGTTCTGTGTTGGATAAACCACGTATTAACGATCATTACATTGTTAAAGCATGTAAGTTAAAAAGACATTTTGGGAAAATTTGATTGTCAATACAAGGGGAAGAATAAACTATGGGGAAATAAATACAATTTTGTCAAGTGTTAATTGGAATTATGTTAATACGAAATACGATGAGTTTAATAATACTATTGTGCGGGTTCTGAACCAAGTAGCTCCAAGAGTAGAGAAAGTCATTAAGCCTAGATATAAAGAGTGGTTTAATGAACAAATTCATGATGCAATTAAATATAGAGATGATAGTTATAAAAATTTTAGAATAAGTCAACTGGATAGTGATAGAAGTAGGTACATACAAAGAGTGTAGAAATAGGGTAGTCACTATTATAAGGGAGGAAAAGAAAAAGTTTTATGAGAGGAACATTGATTTGCAGAAAAATAATCCTCAGAATATGTGGGAAACACTAGGGCAGTTAATTAGTGATAAAAAAAGGAATACAATTAATAAGGTTGAAATAAATGGAGAGGTTATCACTAAATCTGAAGACATGGTGGAAAACTCAAATAAATATTTTATAAACAGCATAGATAGTATTATTCAAAATATCGATTCAGTAGCCATTACAGAATCATACATGGGTAATGATAATTACACGCAAATACAGAATCTGGAAAATTTTCATTTAATTGATTATGAAGTATTAGAAAGAATTGTCTTTTCGTTGCCCAATAAAGGGAGTCCCGACGACATAACAGCGGAATTTTAAAAAAATACATATAACTATATTAAGGAACTTCTCTTAAATTTAGTTAACACATCATTAGAAACAGCTCGAGTACCATCTGTTTTGAAAGTATCCACTGTTGTTCCAGTACGAAAGGTTAAGGGCTCAAGCTCAAGTGACTTAAGGCCAGTTAATATGCTGGTGACACTTGAAAAGATATGGGAAAAAGTGGTGTACCAGCAATTACTTGACTATATAAACGTCAATAATATTCTGATTGTAAATCAATCAGAATTTAGAAAAAATTATAGTTGCGAAACTGCTCTTCAGAATATCTTATATGACTGGAAATATTTGTTAGATGATAAATACGCTATAGGCGCAGTTTTTCTAGATTTACAACGAGCGTTCGAGACAATTGACAGGAAAAAGCTTTTAATCAAGTTGAGGAAGTATGGTATAGTGGGTAGTGCTTTAGACTGGATTATTGATTATTTGGAAAATAGAGAGCAAGTAACAAAAATTGATAAGAAAGTATCGACTGAAATTCCAAATAGCTGGGGTGTACCACAGGGTAAGTACCATGGGTCTTCTGTGGTTTCTTTTATATATAAATGACATTTATACAGCCGTTGGAACCGGCTCGATCCCTTTATTTGCTGATGACACTTTATTGTATTTTTACTCAAAGAACATTGACCACCTAGTAAATTGTATTAATATGGACTTAACACAACTTCATCAATAGTTCAATATAAATTCGCTTAAAGTTAATGTTAAAAAAACTAAATTTATGTTAATTGGTAATAATACATTCCAAGAAGAGTTTTCTCAGAAACAACTAAAATTAAAAATAGACAAAGAAATAATTGAAAAAATAGATCATATCAAGTATCTTGGCTTTGTCATTGATAAGTATCTCACGTTTAAAGAACATATTCTTTTTGTTATTGAAAAAATTAGTAAAAATATAAACTTTTTGTCAAGACTATCGGGATATTTAACACAGTGGTCCAAAACAACTATTTTCAATACTTTAGTTTTACCCAATTTAGTTTATAGTTCTACCATACTGTACACAGCGAATAAAAATGAAATAAACAGGTTACAGAAATTACAGAACAGGGCAATGCGTCTAATTTTGAATAAAAAAAGGGAAACTCCTATAAGTAGTATGCTAAATAAATTAAACTGGCTCCCTGTGGATTAATTTATAAAATAGCAAGTTATGATACTCGTGTATAAAATTAAAAATGGATTAACTCCAAGTTATTTGACTGGTAAAATAATAACTAATGAATCTGTTCACCCTTATCCAACAAGAAACAAATCCAATTTTCACGTGACATTGAAAAATAAAAGCACAGAAAATTCTTTATATCATAAAGGCTTACTTGATTGTAATTCTATTCCAGTAGAAATAAAAAATTTAGAAAGCCTTAACTCATTTAAAAATAAGCTGAAAGAGTACCTGAGAGGAGACTAAATCTGTGATATTGAATTTTAATATAGTTTTAAGTTATTAGTTTTACACATTTTGTGATTTGAAAGCTAGAGTGAGAATGATACAAATTGCATAATGTTTGTTTGTTCAGTTTGTATTACTGTTTATTTTTTCATTGTTTTATTGTTCACTGAGGTATATTTCACTATTGTTTGTTCATTAGGTGGTATATGTAAAATGTTCATATTTGTTTATTGCTCTTTATTTTGTTTATATGTATTTTGTTCTATAATTTTTGCATTTTTCATTATATTGGATTTTATGTTTTAATTGACGTAGTATTTAATGTTAATTTGAATTGTACTGGTAATATACTGTATTAGCTGGATGCTAAATAAATAAAATAAATAAATAAGTAAATAAAAATAAAAATAAAATATTTCCTTAAATTTGATGGTTTTGAGGTTATATATAAGGTTATCATGTTCATTGGGGGGTTTTCGGGATTGTTGAATCTAAATATAATATATTAAAATTAACTTTTTCTAAAAAATCATTTCATTTACTCCCCTACTGGCCCCTATTAGGCCAAATATTCGATTTTGCTAACATTCATTTACCACCCAGATTTTAAGCATATCGCTTCATTAATAACTGAAAAAATTAGGGTGGATTTAACAAAAGCGGGATACTGTGCATAGATCCATTTATTAGAATGTCTAAAAACTACTTGAAGAAATATTACGATATTATGCCGATTCCCGCGACTCCTACCTGTTTGATAAATCAGTTTCATCACGATGAGATTTATTTCGAAGCATGTCATGGCTCAGATATTTCTATTTTATCAATGTACTATGCCACTTGTTTACTATGGCTATGGCCTACGAATGATTGACATTCATATGTCTCTGTGCTATTTAGGGTTGATTTTCATCATTTAAATAAAAATAGGTCATTTAAAATGTCAGAAATACTAGTGCATTAACGTTTAGCAACTAAAAATAGCAACTGTTGATTCATCAGAGGATTTTACGATTTTACTAATTTTACACACAAGTGTATTAATTATACTGTGGACAATTACTTTAAAGTTAAAGGCATAAATCTTAATATAACAAATAATATGGTTGAATTTAATTTTTAATAAAAACATGCATTTATATACGGCAAAACTATATTTTTAGTTTTCATTTACACGACCTATACCTTGAAATAGACCATGCAAAATCTCTATTATCACATGACCAAAATATTCCCCACCTTTGGCAACCATCTGAGTATTTACAGTGGTTTTCCCGTTGGTGGTCGACTTGAGACCTGGGTTTGGTGACTTGCTGTTAACTAACGAAAATGTCGCGTCTAACGACAGTTGGCTATCGGTTTCGATTTTACGTTTCGCTGCTCTGCTTTTATCTTCGCTGATGTCTTGGTTACTGGCTGGGGCGATTATACCTAAAATATAAAAAATATTAAAAGATAAATTAATCATAAAGCTCTTTTTCAGTTTTACTAACCATGATTATTAATAAAACAAACCAGTAAGCTATACCATATATTGTTAGTAACGTCTTATTTGGTAAAATGATAGCTGTCAACTTACAAATATTGATTGATTTCTTCTACTCAATTTTTATAGCAATATTATAAAAGGGTTGTGAAGAACATTGTTGATGTGTCAAAACGACAGCTGGTAAAAAGTAGATAACATGTTTCCTGTTTATTACGATTTATCGTACTAAGAAATTGAATAAAACAAATACAGATTGATATTGATTTTGAAATATCATGAATTGATTTCTTGTGTAAGAATTTTAAGAGAATGAAACAATAAGGATTTATGTAAGAATCACAATATTTGATTCGTACCTATCAAAATGACACCAGTAAAGAAATAGATTTGACAGATTGTCTGGCGGGTCATAACATATTTTCATAAAATTGTAGTACAATTTGGGTACAACAACGCAATGCAATTAAAAAATAAACAGAGCTACCCAGAATGAGCAAGCTCATTTGAAAAATATATCTGAAAAATATTAATTATTTCTCGCCAATATAAAATTATTTAAAAAAATTGAATTGAATTGCCAAACTGGTCCTTTGGAGGATGAAGCTTTTTGCCATTTACATGGTATTTTTATGCTTATATTAGAGATAAACTATTTGGCTTCATCACCTCAAGAACCCAGTCTCAACCGCAAAAGACATAAAGAAAAAGCAGTCCCTTAACTCTTTCTATTGCGGTGTTGTATCTGCAATACAGTTTCGCCAGCTTTTTCAGAAGTTGATCTGACATATAAATCAGCTAGGGTGTGTGTGCACTTCGTGTCTCATAACAATGCTTTGCAATTTTTTCAGGGAATCAAGATAATCGCATGAACACGCTTTCCACCATCTCTACAAATTCCAGACGGTTTTAAAATAAGAGGGAAATTCCGCCATTATTAAAGTAAACTATGTCCTTGATCTCCCTACGCCAATTTTCAGGGAATCAAAGCTTTCGATCATCTCTACAAATTCCAGACAGTTTTAAAACAGAGGGGTAGTTTTGCCATTATTAGAGACGCTAGAAAAAACGTCCCGCACTTTTCATGCAACGACGCCCTTGAAGGCCATAACTATCAACTGTTTCATCATAAGTGCAGACATGCTGCTCGCCACACAGATAGCTAGATCAACATTCAGAACAATGGAAATGCGGAGGTAGGAATAACCTAATAGATTTCCTAGATGTGCAGAAGGTAGTGCATTTAGCCAAGCATTGCTTTCAGGAGCTCGAACCTTGATAATTCGAGACAAGGTCATTGAGAAGAATTTGGTAAAATTTAATATCAAAATCTTTTTTTAGAGATATGTTTGAATTAAAATCAGGAACGCGGAATATGTTGTGGAAGACTCATTTCAAGTCAAGTTGATACATCATTGATAAATCCAAGAAAGGCGGAAACAAAGAGTAGATATATCTCGAATACCAATACTACGAATAACCGGTAGTTTATTTGGTATCTGTGAATTGGAGATGCATCTAATAATTCTTTGTAAAACATATTATATTTAGAAATAGAATTCGTGGCGTTCCAGCAAGGGAAGCTTTTTGCCACTTGCAAGGTATACGAGGCAAAGCGAAAAAAGAAATTCTATATTATTAGAAAAAATACCACCTGGGTGATTCTCTGCAAATACTACTATTTAATGTTACCCTTTTTAAAATACTTATATACAAATTTATATGAACAAAATTTTATTTGAAATTATCTGAGAATATTGCTGAAATATGTTACAAGTATTTTTGTTGTAATTATTTAATAAAATTTATTATTTTTTGCCATTTTACTATTATAACATCATATCTTCTGGCGGTTACTACGATCCTAAATTGCATGTTTGGTTGAAAATAAATTATTTATATTAGTAATAAAAATATAAATTAGGCATTTGTAGTGAAAGCAAACCATAGAGATTATGTAAACCTACCACATATAAATAAATTCATGCGCGTTTTTCTAAATTTAGCCTAAATTTGTTGTTACCAAATATATCCGTCAGCCCTCTGTTTTAAAATGAAAGTGTGCTTGTAATCGGATAGATGTCGCTAACATGCTATTTCGTATGGGAATGACTACATTCAACGTTAGTTTTGCGTGAGCCACGGCACGAGCAGATTTCTGTTATAACTTTTTGTATTGTACAAACTTCTTTTGCCCTAAAACAAAGTGTCACACTACAACAATCATTCCTCTGGTAAGTGTTTTTGAATAAAATATGTTTCCTAAAATATTGTTATGGTTTTTTTCTTATCAGGGATATATACATTACTATGAGCACTGTAAAATGTGAGGTTATAAAATAAGCCCACGTGATAGATTAAAAAGAACATGTAAAATCGTCATTCCTCTGGCGTCAGTCCTCTGGTTTCTATTAGCCCAGAGGAATGACGATATGTCCAGAGGAATGATGAAATACATTCATGCATTAAGAAAAAGTCTCTAGATTTGTATGTTCTTTTACAGGAATAAAAAATGGCCAAAACTAAGCAACCAACGCCACAAACAAGAGAAGAAAAACTAAAAAAAAAAACGAGAAGCGGAAAGGAAGGGGTATCTAAGACTAAAGCAAGATCCCATCGGTAGAGAAAAACTAAGAAAAAAAGAAATCACGCAATACTTACAAAAGAAAGCCAAAAATGTTGTCAAGCCAATCAGGTGTCTTAGTAAAAGGGACCAACGAAGGAAAAGAAAACAATGGAAAGAATACTCTCAAAAGTACAGAAATAAGAAAAAGCAGATTAGGACTGAAAATGAACATCTCATCCAGAGAATGCGTCAAGATACACCACCGATATCAGAAGGCGAGGAAGACCGTAATCTTGTAGCTGCTACACCTCAAAATAACCGCAAATTATCGGAAAGCAGAAGAAGAAGAAGAAGAAGAAGAAAAAGAAGCCGTGACAATAAACAAAAAATAGAACTAATTAAGAAGTTGAAACTACAGGTTCAAAAATACAAACAAAAATACCACCGGTTAAAAAAAATCTGCAAAAACTGATGCACCATCACCAGGTAAAAGAGTGCAACAAATAATGCAAATATTTGATAAAAATGTTGTTACCAAAAAATTGCTTTTTAGTGAAGTAATTTCCGACCAGTTGAAATCAAATTATAACAACTTAAAAAGCATAACAGAAAAGCGGATTTTTAAAAATGTTGTAGGTGGAAAAATAGTAAAAAAAATATCGGGTAAAGCAGAATCTTACCGGAATTTTACGTGGAAGTAAAATTAAGGAAAATGACATTACAGATATGGGTATTCTCCATTATCCTTCGCATCTCCGCCGTCCCTCATTACACTTTTTAGTATACAACTTTTTCCCAATCGGTACAATTTTTAAAGAAGTTATCTAAAAACATGGTAATTCAGCCGACCCTGGCTAGCCGCTCGAGCTCATCGCCTTGATGCATCATTACAATTTTGTACCGATCGGTGACAAGCAAGAATCCGTAAATCGGTTCTTTCTTTTGGTTTTAAGAAGAAAAATGCCTAGAAATCGTATTTAAAGTACAGTGTATGTGTAGTGATACGTCTTGCTCGCAAAGGAGGCGAAAAAAGGGGCAATATTCATCGGAAGAAGCGAAACAGGGGGTGAGTCCACATAAGATTATATGCCAAAATTTCAAATATACATAAATACCTGGTTATCTTAAATATATAAAAACAGAAACTATCTCTCGTATAATAGCAAAATGTGTATAATACCAAAGACAATGTCTTTGATAATACTAAACTGTAGTATTATGAATAAATATGACACTTGTAACCCTTAATTTTTTACTTAATAAAATTAAAATGGAAAATACTCTCAAACTTCTAAAACTAACTATATTAGAATAAAATAGAGTGCGAACGGGTTACAGTCAAAAATTACTAACAAACCGTTATTTATTTTGCTGTGAACAAAAAACCACAAGGTGTTTGTTTCGTGAATGTTTAAACTGCACAGATAATATAATTTTGTATAAACCATATGAAGGTACAAGAGTTGGGCATTATTTTAAATGGGCTCCAAAAAAGGATACGTTCTTCGATAAGAAAACCCAAAAAGAAAAATCTAATTAGAACTACCAGCACGTTCAAATTTCCTCCAAAAAAGCAGAGTTAAAACTAAATGAAGTTATCAATCACATGGATGTCAGCGAGAACTATGCCTTAAAGCATGCTGAAGAGACGCAAGCGTTTCATTTTGGAGATTCACGCCAACAGATTTCACTTCATACCGTAGCCCTTTATTTCAAGTCTATCGACACTGTGAAATCAAAGCCGTTTTGCACACTTTCGACATCTCTTCGGCACGATGTCTCGGCTATTTGGGATCACCTTCAACCAATTTTAAAGTATATTTCCGAAGTTTTAACTGCAGATACCCTTGTGTTTGTCAGCGATAGTCCTGCGACTCAATATAGAAATAAAACAATGTTTTACTTCCTAGCAACTAAACTGCATATTCTATACCCAAAAATTTAAGAATTTTCCTGGAACTATTTGGAGTCGGGACACACTTTGATGTTGAGAATCCTCACTATTTAATTGGAACATTGGATTACTCAAAAGAAAAGGAAAATAATAATATCCAGACAGTGTCAGACAGTGAAACCGATGACGATTTGCCTTTAATCCACTTTGCTCCGAAAGAAAAACCACAAAAGCTTCGGTACGAAGATGTGTACAATTCAGATGGGGAAGCTGGTCCAAGCGCTTCTGGATTAACCGTCACCGATTTGAGTCCAAGGAATATTAAAAAAGGAACTTATATTCTAATAGAATACAAAACGGGGCAAAAAAGTTACCGCTATGCCGGAATAGCTCAAAATGACGTTGCTGAAGATGAAGTTGAGGTAATGTTCTTAAAAATACGCAAGTTTCATAATTAGCATTTCAGGCTAATGAAGGCGATATAGCATTTGTAAATTTTGAACTAATATTATCAATTCTACATCCGCCTGATATTTTAGTTCGAGGAAATAAAACCTATTATGTATTTCAAAATGAAGTTGATGTTTTTGAAAAAGCATAATCTTTTAAAAATGTGTATTATTTATCATTACTTTTATTGGATAGGTATTTAGTTTAAAGAATAGATTAGATTATAAAGGTCACCCTTTATTATATTAAAATCATTCATTCATTCCTCATATTTTTATGAATTTCTATTATGTTCTTTAACTCTTTGTTGTTAAGTTTCCGTTAGAATTTTGTTACTTTTTTATTTCATAATAATTTTCTTAACAAGTTTAAGAAAATGCGGGAAAATATCATTCCTCTGTTTTGGATGGTCATTCCTCTGTTTGCATTTTGTTTAAATGTTCTCCAAATTGACAAAAAATAAAAAATAAATGTGTTCCCATGGTTTTTATTGTAGGTATAGTCTAAATTTAATAATATGAACCTATTCTGGAATAATTTTCATTTTTTTAAAAACGACATGCAAAAAGTATTTGTTAAGGAGAAACACCCACCTAATAAATTGAAAGAATCAAGTGACACTTAAAAATTTTGGTGATATTGCACTGAATATAGAATAGATAGAACAATCTAAATTTTTCACAATACACGAAATATTACATATCTTGTAATTAAGTCATAAACAAATATTTCATGGAAATAAAAGTCATATAAAACGGTATCTAGCTCGTCTGCAATAGCTCCATCATCTAAATATCATATATTGAATTCGGAATTAATGGATATTACTATTGGATGAATTGCTAGGTAAAATAATAATGGCCCAAGAGCGACCTACTTGCCAGGATCTGTTATAGCTGCCGAAAGAAAGTAGTGAAAGTTGTTTTTAACACTGAGACATAAAATAGATATATTCAGGAAAATAATCTGCTGGACACTCGAAGTGTATAACGTAATTTTTTGGGGTATTTTTAAGGTTCGATATTTTAAAAACGGTAAGCCAAATTAAAACGCGGTGTGCGACGTTTTTTTGCTCAAGGTATGTAGATTTTACCCATGGTTGCTGGATCGTCAGGTATGACCGGAAAAGGTTTGTACAGAGAGTAAACTAAAATCCTGCATTTTTTACAAAGCAATATTTTATTTATTCTTATATACACCAGAATAATCTACGATGAGATATAAAAAAATAATTTGTTGCGTTTTTTGAAATACCCATTTTCTTGGGATATACAGGGTATTTTCGAAAATATTGACATAGCATTACAAAAAAATTCCTAAATCATTAGTGACAGTCCAAATCAAACTCATTGTGCTACATTTTTTATTATATATAATGCCCCTGTCAGGAAAATATACAATTACAACATACAGGAGTCTGAAAAAGTTTACAGTAGGCTAAAATTTCATGATTTTGAATATCTTGATGCATCGAACATTCAGAGCTAGAGAAAGTATAATAAAACGTATTTTTTTTTAACTTCGCTACTTGTTTTACCTAAATTAGACTCTTTTACCGAAACGTTTTTTGTATTACACCCTAACCTCATTTTTAAAGAATTTTCCGGCGTAAAGGTATAAACTTAATTTTTAACAATACTGTAGAGTGTTTTTTTAAATTGATTTGACTTTTTAGAACTGAATGATTATTATAACAAAATTATAACATTTTTATGTCTATAAAACGGTTACTGGTACTACTGGTAGGGTTTTATTACAAATTTATATTTCTACAGGGTTTGTACGGTTAATGGTACCTTAAACGTTCCTGGCAAACTCAGCAGCAGGCATTTGAAAAAATGTGGTTACTTACATAAGAGGACACGCGCTATCGTCTAAAAATATTTTAAGCTATACAGTGTTGCCGATTCTATTAAAAAGTAACGGCAACTTTTGTATTTTATATAAAACAACCTGTATATTGTTACATTTTTGGGTTCTACTTAACATTATAATACATTGTACCTAAATTCAACTGTTGTCAAGATAGAAACAATCGAGGCACCGAATTTGGTACTCGTCATGTTCTCTATGCTGTAAGAGCGTTCAAATGGTGTATCGCACACTCCCAAATAATGACAAAAATTTTGAGAACATAGTTTGCTAAAAGTCGTTGTCATGAAAAGAAGGTGGACTCTATGGAAACGAACAGTTGTTTATTTGGATATTTTTCCTTCTTTGACATTTTAATGTTCCGTTTTATACACATGTTTTTTTACATTTCACTTCGTGATAATTACCCTTGATTGATTTTTATTTTGTATATTTCATTTATTTAGACCGGGGGATAGTGACAGATTTTGGGACACGATTTTACTCAGTATGCCTTTCAGAGGACAATATTATCCTTATATCTTCATGATAATAATGAATGAATCAAAGAGTCGTCCTGGGTTCATCATATTAAAAAATGATTCATCTTTTGTTCAAAAACCATATGTTTTGGTACGATTTTAATCAGGCTGCCATGTGCTCTGTAATGAAATTCAAAATAAAAATTCCTCGTAAAACCATTGGCATACCGTTAAGGTGGGCCCGAAGGGTTAATATGGCCACCTGAACTTGTATTTGAATAAGGAAACTTTCCGCGTTTTTAAACAGGCTGCCACTGATAAGTATACAAGTTCTTGTTATAAAACTGCTTAAAGAAAAGATGGCATACCGATTGAGTATGCCCAAGTACTGTTTACATTGCAAAAATGTTGTACACCTATGGAATAACATTCTGTGATTTTAATCAGTATGCCATTCTATTTTCATACAGTTAATGGTAACGTATAATGTATATGATATTGGCATATCGTTTGAGAGGGTAGAAATTATAGGCATACGCAAAAAACATTGCAAAATAGAAAAAACAAATTCCGTGTTTTTAAGCAGTATGCCGTTTTGTTTTTATTATAATCATGGTATATGTAGATGAAATAACAAATGGCATACCGATCGGTAAGGCCCAAGCTTGTCGAAAATATTTTACAAAATATGCAAATATAGAAAAAAACCGGTGTAAGAAAAACGTAACATTTTTATGTTTTTAAACAGTATGCCTTTCTGTTATTATTATACTCATGGTATATGTAGGTGGAATAACAAATGGCACCCCGATTGATGAGGTCTTAAGTTTATAAAAATAGAGAATAAAAAAAGAGTTTATGAAAATATAGTTTATTGGAAATCAATCATATAAATTCATAATTATGGAGTAAATTTTTTCCATCACTCCACAATATCTATTTCGAAGTTTAGTTCTTCGTCGCTATCATTCTCCTCTTCTTGTGTGTCACTATCCACGTCGATGTCGATTTTTTGGTCTTCCTCATCATTGAAGCCGTAATCTTATTTCTCTTCACCACGAATTTCTGACAATTATCCTTATTTCCTGAGCATTCGTCTATGATTTTTTTCTGCACTTCCTCTCCAATGTGCTTGACAAATCGCTTGTCCTGTTGTATCCTTTCTCACTTGAGAAGAAAAGGAATCCATTCTGTCGTGCAAGTGCACAATAAGATGATCCATTTGCGCTTTACTTTTATTAATTCTGTTTCTCATCAAGTCGTTGTTGATATCTTGCTTATTGCTAAGCCCGCAGTCGTTTATAACGATTGAAATAAAAACAACATCTCACGCCTCCTTTCCTTATGGCAGTGGCACACACACCAAAGGGAGATTTTACGGCGCCCGCCGAGCGGCGTGCGCGCGAAGATGCCGAATGACACGATTCCTAAACAGGTACAGGTTGCAACCAGGGGAAAACAGATGTGTCGGGAGTGAGCTCCACAGCGATGCAGGGCGCCAGACAAAGGAGCTCCTACAAAGCGATGCTCCAGGCGTCCCCAGTACCACGACGAACCGGCGCGTTCCCGCCGTCCGTCGCGACCGTCCAACAGGCTCCGCGCGCCGCCAGGGGCGGGATGTAGCGTGCCAAATCCTGGGATCATCCGCCGCGAAAGCATCCGCAAAACAGGGACATCTCGGCCACACGTCCGCGGCGCTTCAGATCATCCAGACCCCGGGCCAACTCCGGATCGCCGACAAGACGCACAGCTCTCCTCTGAACGGAATCCAGTAGCTCCAGGGCGTACCCCGGCGCGGCACCTCAGATGTGCGAGCAACATTCCAAGCACGGTCTCACCCGCAGAGCAACCGCTGCGGTGTACACAGTCCCCCGCTGCGAAACAACGCACCAAGCTTCTGGGAGGCTGATTTTGCGATGTTAGCAACGTGGTCATGCCAGGACATAGTGCTGTTGACCGAGACACCCAGCAGTCCGATTGACGAGGATGAAGGAATGGTCGATCCTGCCATAAGGATATCAGGGCCCGCCGTATTGGCCCTCTTGGTAAACGTGGCTGAACTGGACCAAATTTCTGTCGCCCCAATTTGAACTTTCTCCAGGTCTTGATTAATTCCTGTAATCTGCTCCTGTCTTTGGTGATAAGTCTCTGTAAAGGTTTTTCTGATCTAAACTGGGTGACAAGGGTACTGTCATCTGCAAAACTGTAAACAGGACTATTCGTTTCGGTCAACAGGGCATTAATATAGATGAGGAACAGAGTTGGTGAAAGTATTGCGCCCTGAGGCACGCCCGCGTTAATGATTTTTTTAATATGATAAACCCGCACAACTTGTATGCCGTTTTTTCTTAACAAAGTAAATTACTAACTTTAACTATACACGAAGAGGCATACTGATTAAAAACACGGAATTTTTTTCCCAAGTTTTTTACAATATTTTATATGGAAAACTCACCCAACTTGTATGCCTTATCTTATTTCACCTAGATATGCCATGATTATAATAAAAACAAAAAGGCATACTGCTTAAAAACACGGATTCTTTTTTTCCTATTTTGCAACTTCATTTTCATTTTTTAATATGACGAACCCGCACAACTCGTATGCCATATTACATATCAACATTTTAGAATACAAACTTAATATTACAACAAATTTTGTACTGACTAAAATCACAGAATGTTATTCCATAACTGTACAAAATTTTTGCAATGTGAACAGTACTTGGGCATACGCAATCGGTATGCCATCTGTCTTTAAGCAGTTTTATAACAAGAACTTGTATACTTATCAGTGGCAGCGTGTTTAAAAACGCCGAAAATTGCCTTATTCAAATACAAGTTCACGTGGCCATACCAGCCCTTCAGACCCACCTTAACGGTATGACAATGGTTTCCCGAGTAATTTCTATTTTGAATTTCATTACAAAGCACATGGCAGTCTGATTAAAATCGTACCAAAACACATAGTTTTCGAACAAATGACGAATAATTTTTTAATATGAAGAACCCAGGACGACTCTTTGATTCATGCATTATTATCATGAAGATATACGGATCATATTGTCCTCTGAAAGGCATACTGGGTAAAATCGTATCTCAAAATCTGTCACTATCCCCCGGTCTATAAGAAAAATTAGCGGGAGAGCAGAAATAAATTTAATACGTACACGCACGAACTGCGTACGAAGTGCTCCAGAAAATTGAATGAAGATCTTCGTCGTGCAACTGGAATACATGTTTTTGACCGAACTGTAAGAAGAACATTAAACAGAAACAATTTAAAGTAGAACTTTTTGTCATAGCAGGCATTAAATTTCAAGGTCCAATTTTTAGATTTAAAATATATCTCATTCAAAAAATTCTCAAATCATTCGTAATATGAAAGGGATTTATTAATAAAAGTAGGGTTTCAATAATTATACGGGCCACTGTATAAAATCAAACACTTTTTTTAGAGCACGACGTAGAGTGAAGTGTTCCCGTTTGCTGCCACGTCATCGTGCAGCTAGGTTAGCATGGGCCCAGCAACATCGCGATTGGACAATAAATCAGTGGTTAAACCCTTTTTTTTGCGACGAAACTGGATTTAATTGTATTCATTCGGATGGCAGAATTTTTGTTTGGCGAGAGCCGAATGAAAGGTATGCCGAAGAAACATGGCACCTCAAGAAGCCTTTGGCGGATGAGGCATCACATGGAAAATCTGACATTTTCACTACTAGGCAAACAGTTAATGCTGTAGTTTACAGAGACGATGCCTTACTTCCCACTGTTGTACCATTTGTTAGAAATTATGGCCATGATTTTCTTTTAGTTGACGATAACGCACGACCTCACCGAGTGCAAATTGTGACGGAAGCTTTGCAGGCTAATGACATAAATCGTATGGATTGGCCTGCAAAGTCTCCGGATTTGAATATTATAGAGCATGTGTGGTCTCATTTAAAATCATTAGTGAGATCTAGATATGTTGTCCCAGAAACTTTAAATGAGCTTTCCGAAGCAATACAAGAGGAATGACATAACAAACATACTCCAAGATTTTATTAATAATTTAGTAGATGCCGTGAAGTTTTCGTGGAGGGCCAACTAAATATTAACGTGGCCACAATTTTTTGTTACCTAGTTATTTTATAAGTTTGGGTTAAGTAGAACCCAAAAATGTAACAATATACAGGGTGTTTTATATAAAATATAAAAGTTGCCGTTACTATTTAATAGAATCGGCAACACTGTATAGCTAAAAATATTTTTAGACGATAGAGCATGTCCTCTTATGTAAGTAACCACATTTTTTCAAAGGTCTGCTGCTGAGTTTGCCAGGAACGTTTAAGGTACCATTAACCGTACAAACCCTGTAGAAATATAAATTTGTAATAAAACCCTACCAGTAGTACCAGTAACCGTTTTATAGACATAAAAATGCTAGAATTTCGTTATAATAATCATTCAGTTCTAAGAAGTCAAATGGATTTTAAAAAACACTACAATATTGTTAAAAAATAGGTTTTTCTACAGCCGCGTGCAAACTAACTAATTACTAAATTCAAATGAAATCGCAAAATCGACGAATGCCGTGGATCCTTATTTTGCGCTCTAGCGCGAACATGGAAGAGAAAATTCTCACTTTTTCCGTCGAGTGTGCTATGAATGGTTATGGAAACCGAAGATAAACAAATTACAGTCGTGCGTTTGTTACAGTTTGTTGCTGGCACTCCTGTTCTAAATATGCCCGAAGCAAAGAGTATATAATGTAAAGAGAAGACAGCCGGCGAATTTCCTTTGATCTTTCGTTAGCCGTTTCAATGACCTCGTCCCTTTAACTCGGAGATATCGTGACGTTGCCGGATGTAACTTTTTATCAAGGCGGGCGATGTTGAGGTCAAGTCAAACAAGATGGCGAATAATCGATTTCATCACAGTAGGTCGAAATAACGAAAATGAGGACAAAATTTACTAAATATCTAATACTTTCTGCTAGGATAAAATTTTATATAGAGTGATTTTCATTCAAATTCTCTGAATTTGTCTAATTTTTGCATTTTCTTAAAATCGCAGTGCTCAACTTATTTTAATTAAAAAATGTGATAAAATTCAGTTTCTTAATGTTTCCGGCGAATTTTTATTAAAATTTATTCAGGACATCTAAAATCTTTAATTAATCAAATAAGAATTTCCTCCAGTTTAAATTAAAAATGTGTAATCAATATATTTCGATTATTTTAAAGGAAATTGTCATTCAAAACATAGAGGGAATAAACTCTCAGCTTCATGTTCACTTCCGCAAATTTCGCCAGAAACGAAGCGGGCTATGAAAATTTTGTTTATACCATCGTTCTTTTCACAAAAAAGTAGCACGGTATTGCGAAAACCGCAACTCTCTATCTTTACTCGTAAGTGAGATACCCCATAATATCATCGAAAATGGGACACCCTGTACATACATCAAAATATTGACGTCTAGAATCCAAGGAGCGAAGATTAAAAAGCTGCATATCATCATAGTTATATTATGTTATACCGAATTTATATGCAATAAATCTCAGATTTTTTTTTGCATTCTTTCGACTTCATTTCTACTAGTAGAATAGTATGGACACCATACTGGCACTGCAAGCATATTATACTACAGATCCAACAATAGCACAAAATAAATCTTGCAACATATATTATTGAAATCTTTCAAAGTACGAATCATAAAACCTAATATTTTTAATGCACTGTTGCATCTGCATACGATCCAAAAAGTTCAATGTAAAATCAAACCAAATGCCCAAGTCCTTAACCAAGAAGATTATTTCTAAATTAGTAAAATTAACATTATAAGTGCAATGGATAGGATTCTTTTTCCTAGTAACACACATAACTACATTTTTCGACATTAAGTATTTCATTACACCATTCAAAAAGTTGATCGATGTCATGCTGCAAATCTTCTCTACCTTTTAAACAATTTATAATTTTATAGAATTTAAATCCGGCCGGTTTAAGATAGAGAAATGAAGTTTGTATTTTTAAAGGCTATCTAATACATTGCGCTGCCAAAAAATGTCAAAATATGTAAAAAAATGACAGCTAACAGTACCTACTTAAAATTTATATGGCAGAATAGCTCCTAAAAAGTTAAGAGGGAAGTGCAAACCATAATTCTCTAACCGTTTGGGTTTTATGACATGTCAAAGATGAAAAATTATCAGTTTTAAAAACGCCTCCATGTTGTTTTGAATGGTAATACAACCGTCTAATATTATGAAATCATAAAGTACTTAATGATACGTTTGAAATGAGGTATCGCAAGACACACCTTTCTATTTAAAAGTTCCAACATGGCGGTCGTCCGCCATTTTAACCATTGCTATTTGGTATGCCTATGCCTATATTTCATAACAAAGAAATGAGCGCTTTAAAAGTTAGTAAAAGGGGAAGTACGAACATTAAAGACGCGCACTGTTTTCTCACATATGCTTTTAATACGACGACCATCGTCTATTTTTTTATACAGTAATGTGTAAAAATGGATCAGATCAGATCAGATCAGATTTTTATTTGCATAAGGAAATTCCAAATGTATTTTCCGTTCGCCTTCTTTAGACTTCTGCAAAATTTAAAATAATAACAACAAACGTGTTTTCTTTTAGTTTTTACAACCGCAGTTTATATTTTTTAATTTGCATAAAAAATGAAACAATATTATACATTTTACACTCATAAAGTTTAAAAGTTTGATGATATATAGCTCGAAAACGAAATGTCGCCGAAAAACATAAGTTGAAAGCCGGTATCAACCTTCCAAAATATAGTTAACTACCTAAAAATTGTTAAAAACGGTGGGCGTAAGTACAAATACACTTTTAAATTTTTTTTCCTATTCTAATGTTGCATGCCTATGCTCCATAACCCGAGTTTCAGTTTTTCTGCTATTGGGATTGACTTCGTATATACTATACGATTATGAGTTTGTTTCAAAAACATATACAAACCGATACGGAAAAAACGCAATGAACATGGAGGCCAGTTTCTTCTAGACGAGTGGCGGCTACGCGACGTTGTCGACGTGTGCGGCAAGAGGGAGTACCGCTGATTTCGTGAAGTAATGACATAGGGCCCAGTTTACATAACGTTTCTAGCGAAAAATAGGGTAACTTTTCAGTTTAACCGATTTCCTTCCAGTGGTGCACCAACGCACCATCAATTTTAAACGTAAAATGCTGAAGATTAAAATACTTTCTTATTTTTATCTGTATGCGGTTTTATATGCTACATAATGCTATAAAAGAAAAAAGCATTATTCATGTTTTTTAACCCTAGATAAATATCTACGTTGGGGTTTGGAACCTTCGGCAACATGCACTAAAACAGAGTTTTATCCACAATAACGAAACTGAATATTTGCACTCGACGCGCGTGTCGCTAACCATGTTAACCTCATCAGGAGATGATTAAAACTGTTTTATCTGTCTGTAGATAAATATGAAAATTCTAATTATAATTATATGGTGCATATGCTTTATATTCAGGCCCGTCTTCAAATGCAAATACTAGATCATTAAAATTAGAATTTTGGTCTAAATTTAACTGTTTCTAAATCAGGTATAGATGTAGTTTTTAGTGCTAAATAGTTTTTTATTGCATGCAATTCCAAAAGCCGTTTTTTTTTTAAGAAAACATCTGTGGTGCATTCATGCACCACTGGTATTATAAATGAGACGTGGCAAAATTTTCTCAATTACAACTTATCGTAAAACCAACGGTCAGGTCTAATAAACAGCCAAATAAGCGTCTCATTTATCTTGAAGAAGTGATTCTGTATACTCCTATATTTGTACAATGTCATTTAAAAAGATTTTAACCCAAAACGAATTAGAAGCTGAACTGGAATGTGCTATTTAGAGATGGAAATGACAGAAATGGTAAGTAATAAAGAACACATATTATTTCTACTTTGTCCAATAATACAACAGTTTATATTATTGGTATAAATAAATATTCTTGAAATTTTAATTTTTTGCAGAAGTAATTGATGCTGTCTATATTCCTCCAGTATGCCTCATGTGCCTTAACGACTGATGAACAAATAATGCCATATTTCGGCAGGCATTCATGCAAGATGTTTATTAGAGGAAAGCCAGTGCGGTTTGGTTTCAAGTTGTGGTGCCTTTGTTCTTCAGATGGCTTTTTATTTTATTCCCTTCCTTATGCAGGAAAACAAAACAAAAAGTATCCAGAACTTGGGCTTGGGGGAGAAGTTGTAATGAATTTATTGTCTGTTGTTAAAACGCCATTCAATCACACAATTTTTTTGACGACAATTTCTTTTCTTGATTTCGACTTTTTCTCATTTAAAATTATCCGGTTTTTTCGTAAATTATTCTCTAAAAAAGAGCGGGGTGCTTTGATACTGCCTGCATACGACAGTAACTCCAAAGTTTGTATGGTTCGCTGGAATGATAATTCTACTGTAACGCTTTGCAGTAATGTTTATAACATTCAGCCAATAAACAAACTAAAACGCTTTGACAGAAAACTTAAAAAAGATACTTATATACCTCAACCTAATGTTATTACGCAATACAATGCATTTATGGAAGGTGTAGATCTCCATGATAATGGAATTGCTAACTATAGGATTAGAGTATTGGGGAAGAAATGGTGGTGGCCATTATTCTGCAACAGTTTAGACAGCATAATGGTAAATTCCATATTGCTAATGTTACGAAAATGCCACAGCTTGATTTTAAATCCTTTGTTGCTTCACGCCTTTTAAAAACTGACAAAGTTAGGATTGCCAGAAATATTCCTCAGTTAATGAATGAGATTCGGTTTGATAATCATAGCCACAACATTATTTTCCATGAAACTAAAGCTCGAAGAAGATGTAGAGTATGCCATAAGCATACTATGTATAGATGTAACGTACATTTACATATTTCATGTTTTGCAAATTACCATACACGCTAGAAAAAATGTTATTGGTTCTTACCAGTGGTTCATTTGTGCACCAGCAAAACAAGGGAATACATATATATTTGTTTGATTTTTTTAATTAGCTTTAGTATTAGTATTAGGAATAATGTATTTTAAAATAAATTTTATTTTATTGTATTAGATTTTTAGGCCACACATTTTATTTATCTAAACTTTGTTTTATATTTTTCTTACCAGTGGTGCACCAATGCACCATAATGTTTTTTTCTAAAATAAAAGATTTTTCTTTAAAAAAATCCGAAAAATGTTTTCCTTGGTGGTCAATAATAAAGGTTTTTAGAAAAAAAATTGGTTTTTCTTTAAATTTTGCACCCTTGGTAGGAAACGGGTTAATAGAATGTTCTATTTTTTTCTTCTTCTTTATTTAGACACTTTGAAAAGACGTTTTTGACCATTAGAATGTTGCGCAATTGTTTGGTTATCCCACAAAAATGACCCAATGTTCGACTATTGAGGAGCTGAAATGTCAAACTCAGGTAATTTTTGGCATCTGACGCGCAATGTTGTCAAAGGTTTCACCTTTTCTTACGGGGTAAAACTCGATTCGGGGGCGTAACCAACAAGAACTAACCCCAGCTAACCCAAATTAATGTAAAAAATAAATGTTTTATTTCACGTATAGCCGCCCTCCGCTCGCTTCGCTAGCTCCGGGGCGCAACCAAACAAAACTAACCCAAACTAACTCGGCATATGCCCAATATAAAAAAAAAGTTGTCAGTCAAGAATTCAAATATTTTTTAAAGTTTTGTTTCTTAATCTTGGGCATGCCTTGGGTTACTTTGGGTTAGTATTGTTTGGTTGCGCCACGGAGCGAGCGAAGGACCATGCATACAACCATTTTTACCAGTCGAACTTTGGGGCTTTCTTGTGGGATAACCAAACAATTGCCCAACATTTTAATGCTCAAAAACGCCTTTTAAAAGTGTCTAAATATAGAAGAAAAAACGTTTTTACAAAATTCCAATTGTTGTTACACTGAAAAATTACCACTTCGTATTTCTTTTGTGTTTTCTATTTGATTCAAGTTTTGTATTATAAATGTTTATAAGTTAGTATTATAATCTGCACGGTATACTTTAAAGCGAAAAATGTATATTTTGACATATCCTATTTTCTAATAAATGTAATTTTTCTGTTACGTTATTAAAAACAAGCTGCCGGTTTCCCATAGGATACCGTTTATTTCTCGTTACTCTCGCGTTGTCGCCAAACTTATGCATTCGCGCCATGTCTTCGCGATGCAATCAGTCTGCCGCAAGAGCTCTCGTGGTCGAGGGGTTTCGATGGTTGGGTCTCAATTCGGCGGCCCGGGTTCAAAACCCGTTGCTTAAAAAAAAATTAATGTTATGTTTCTAAGCAGGTTTTTTCTTGATTTTGGGTATGTCTTGGGTTAGTTTTGGTTAGCACTTGGTTAGTTTCCTTTTCTTGAGCCTCCGTAGCGAGAAGCGAGCGGAGGGCCATGCGTGAAGTGAAATATAAGACATTCTAAAATAGTAAACAGAGCCGAGAGTAACGAGAAAAAAACGGTATCCTATTTCCTATGATACAGACATACTTTTAGGTGTCATCGGCAACAACGCCGCAGGAGCGTAAGTAATACTAGGGCTTGCGTACTATTATATAAGAGGGGAAAGAAGAAGGGGAACAATGTTGGCGTGTTCATATTTAGTAAACAAATCGGTCTACTTTTTTTTATATGTCTTTGATCACTAATATTTAGGAAATTTTGTGTAATGCCATGCCAATATTTTCGAAAATACCCTGTATATCCCAAGGAAATGAGAATTTAAAAAAACGCAACAAATTGTTTTTTGTATCTAATCGTAGATTATTCTGGCGTATATAAGAATAAATAAAATATTGTTTTGTAAAAAATATCCTTGAATAAAATGTTGTAAAAAATGCAGGGTTTTAGTTTGTACAAACCTTTTCCGGTCATACCTGACAATCCAGCGGCCAAGGGAAAAATCTACATATCTTGAGCAAAAAAACGCCGCAAACCGCGTTTTAATTAAGCTTACCGTTTTTAAAATATCGAACCTTCAAAATACCCCAAAAATTACGTTATACACTTCAAGTGTCCAGCAGTTTATTTGATTCTGGAGAGATTACATTTCTATTAACCATAATAAAATACCTTTTTGGGAAAATAGATGATTGAAATATGAACTTCAAATTCAAACAGGTAGCGAGAATTGAAGGCGTATGCGATGAGGCTTGCAGATCAAAGCTATAACCGACGAGGGTTAGATTTAGTTAACGTTGATTGGGGACCCACTTAGTTACTACTAATTTTCAAAAAAATAGTAATCATCCCAAATTTTCAATTAAGCATGTCACTCATACTGTAACAATTTGTGGTAAAACTATTTTACACCGGTTTATAGTTACATTCAATATGCTGAACTGTGGCCTCCATTAAATAGAAGTCAAATTACTCAATTTGCATTACGCGAATAAGAAATAAGGTACCCGATTCTCGCTACTAGTTCTGGAACATAATTCCTAATGATATTCAGGTATTCACTTGCTAATCATCCGATAAAATTGTCGGACCTGACGTCTCTACACAAGAGAGCCTTAAACACTGATAAAACTATTCTCATATGTAGCACAGACACAGCTTAGTATAACAATCAGCTGGAACTGTCTCGGCCGGCACCTTTGAAGTATTGTCCCGGAACAGAAAAAGATGAAAGATAGGGGAAACTCGCGCTATCGCTCTCTCACCGGGAAGAGAATCCGGCACCGTACTAAGGATATTTTATTTTCGAATTACAGTACCGTATTATCAGGTTGTTGGTTATTATTGGTAAAACTCGGATGCTATGCTGATTATTAGTGATTGTGGTATTCATTAAGGAAAAATGAATTAATAAACCCATTGAAACAATGCAAATACGCAATTTCTACAAGGAGAGTATACACATGGTGTAGTAATTTCACAGGTCGAAAAATAAAACAAACAAAAAAATAGGTAATTAAATTAAAATAAATACTAAAATACATACACTTAAAGGGAAGCAGTGAAAAATACATTGGTTTCATGAGAGTGATTTTTCAAGGCCACGTAACGACACGTTTTGGAATTTTCGTCTCGCGAGAGAGATAAAGTATATGACTCTCTATCCCCCTCTTTCTCTCCTATGGAATTGGTAATAGTTATTTTCCTAACAAGTGCGCAAAGTGCTACTTTTCCGCACGCGACTGATGTTGACCGAACGACGCGAAGCGGAGTTCGGTCAATCAGTCGGGTGCGGAAATGTCACTTTGTGCAAGCGTTAGGAACAATATTTTTTCTACGAGCGCGGTCCAAACAAGCACACAATAATAATAATACCTACTGTTGCTTTACATGACTGTTATTGTTGACCTGACATGACTTAAAAAGATATGGTTTTTTGATTAAGTTGTAATATCGCGAATTACGGAAGCTTTGAGGGCTTTCTAGCGACGCTGAGGATCATGTTTTTTGGGATACTTCGTTTTACA
>MU183119.1:0-17893 GCA_016904865.1 Pissodes strobi
ACTTGACATTGCTGGGACGTAGAGGTCGTGGGAAAATTCATATAACAGCTCCCCTTTTTATTGAAAAGTTGGTGCCTTGCATCAACTTTTAGGAAACGTCTGGATCTGATGTTTCTTCTATAGCTTCTTCTGGATGAATGCTAGTTCTTCTTCTTGGGATTAATCTTCTTAATTGATGTTGTACCAAGCTTCGCGTTTCTGGCTTTGGAGGTGATGGATTATTGGAGGAGTCTGTGAGACTGAGTCTAAGGTGCTTCTTACGTCGACACTTGCAGCAGATGTAGAGGGTTATTAGGGCAACAACCAGTGATATTGTGAAAATTGTGAACCAATGGACATGTTTGGTTACAAACGGCTGTCTGATCATTTTGTCGAGTTCATCTGAATACTGGTTTAACCTATGCTGCGCTACATTAAGGTCGTCCGTGTTGATTTTGCTAAGTTTCAGTGGCTTGAGTTCTGGAACATGGGGACGCTCTGGAAGATGTTGACAACAGTCATACGGAATTTTAACAGGATGGGTTCTGTACGTTACGTTCTTGTATTTTTCAATGGGGTATTTCGAACGAATCCTGGTACTTCCGATGAACGCATTGCAGGCTGGTTGCATTTTCAAGAGTGTGTTTGTTTTTTGTATTTTCGTTACAATTTCTTTTCCTTCGCATTTAACGGTGACTGGAAGGGGATCAGAAACGGTTATGAGCCAGTAGTTTTGATCCAACTCCTGCACATTGTAGTCACTGGCTAGTAGGATTGAAGTTTGACAGGTCCTTGGTAGTTCACTTGTTTGTCTTAGCAGCTGTGCTTCACAGATAGCATCGCTATCTATTGGATACTGGAGAAGGTCGGAACAAATCTTGACGTTAGCTTGTAATGACTTGCAGCTTTCCAAATTTTGAGGTAATATGTACAGTAAAGAATCGTCATCTCGCGCAATGTATTTTTGCGTTGTTGGTATGATATGATAGAAACCTGTTCGATTATCCAAAATAGGGATAGGGAAGATTTTATATAGGGTATAGGTTTCTGGTTCAATTAGTGGAATATTTAAAATAAACACGATTTTATCATTGGACTGATAAGCTTCTAATTCAATAATGTCGAGATACTGAGCGACACTTGAAGTATATGTAGGTAGTGGAAGATTATTTTTTGACAAAGATCGCGATATTTCTTGAAGAGATGCGACTAGATCTTTTGGAGTAATGATTGAACTGTGCAAGATTTTTAACCGGGCAAATATTATTGCGTTTAAAATGTCATCAATGGAGTTTTCTAGAAATACGTAACTTTCCATTAAAGATTCACAGAGATCTAAAGTTCTTGTTTGCGCTTCATAAAATGCCATGGTATCTGAAATATCGTTCACGGATATTTGAATTTCGGTAATATCTCGATTGAAAGTTTCTTCGTCAACTTGTAGTTTTTGAATAGTCGAGTTAAAGTTTTTTATAACTGATGTAGTCACGGAAATTTGACTTTTTAATAAACTTTCGAGTTCACGTTCGTCGTGATTAATTTTATTAATGCATTCGTCAAAGTATTCGCCATCTGAAGAGTCTAGGTTACCTGTAATTGATTTAAAGATACTGCCTATACCATTTACTAGACCGCGTTTACTTCTAAAAGCATACATTTTTGTATCGACTAAAATGTCTCTCAATTTTTGATTAACGGAATCAGCAATTTGTGTTAGGAGACTAAAATGTGTTTGAATTTCGACTTTGAAGGCTTTCATTCTAGGTGTGGGGTTGTCAAGTACGCTTGACATGCTAGCAAGGATTTTTTCATTATTTTTAATAGCTTCTCTAAAGGGTTGTAAGTCCTTATACACTAGTAATGTCCATTTGTCATTCGAAACTCTGATACTTCTTTCTTCATGATAGAAGATCCCAATGGTGTTGTTAATGGGTGTGAGGGTGAATTGGGAGAGGGCGGCTGGTATTAGCCCGAACAGTCTGGAAAAGAATAGACTAGTCGTAGTAGGGCTTTAACCTGTCGAAATTTATTTTTGAAGATTGGTTAGTTGCTAAATTTTTAACCAATGCTGACGTTCCAAAAACTTCTGTTATTTGGAATGGACCATTAAATTTATTATGGGTCTTATCTTTGTCTTGCGTTTCTTTGACATATACTTTATCGCCAACTTTATATTCCGGAAGCTTTTGCGAAACGGATTTGTCAAATCTTATTTTAGCTTTTTCTTTTTGTAGGTTAGTTCTTGACCGCGCAATTTTATAATAGTGCTGCATTCTGTTATTGAGGTCTCTAATATATTTTGAAATTAGTTGTTCTTGATTATAGAGGGTTTCAGGAGGTCTGCTTGATGTATGGCCAAATATAAGCTCATATGGACTAAAACCATGGGTTTTATTTTTAGTATTGTTGTAGCAAATTATTGCATATGGGAGGATGTTAAAGGGGTGTTCATTAGGATGTTCAGCTACATGTACTCGAATCATTTCGGTTAGTGTAGCATGGAATCTTTCAAGTGAGCCATTTGATTGAGGGTGGCCAGTGCTTGAAAAGGTCAGTTTTACGTCATAAAGTTTACAAAGGTCTTTCAGTAGGGCGTTGTCGAATTCTCGCCCATGATCACAATGGATCCTCAAAGGGGTGCCAAAATGTTGAAAAAACACTAGGAGTGTGTTTACAACTGAAGTTGATTTTTTATCACTTATAGGGTAGGCCTGTGTGAATTTGGTTAATTCATCTCTAATGGTAAGGGCATAATTACGAGTAGGATACTCGAAAAGGTCTATATTAATCCTTTCGAAGGGTGTTTTTGGAGTTTCAGTAATTACAAGGGGTGTACTAAGATTTTTGCGACAAATTTTGACTTTTTGGCAAATTTCGCAATTTCTTATACATTTTTCTACGTCCTTAGTTAAACCGGGCCAGTTGTATTTTTCTCTTATTCGTTTTATGGTTTCGTTAATTCCACGGTGTAGATTATTTTTTCCGGTATGATATTGGTCTAAAATGATGGGAATTTGGTCATCATCGGGAGTTTTCACGATATTTTGACATATTTTGAGTTTAATGTCTTTCTCAGTGAAAATAAAGGAAAATATTTCCAGAATGGGTAATTTCAAGTTATTCTCTATGCAATAGGTTTTTTGCAAATCGAATTCATCTTGGCTTTTGAATAATATATAAAATAAGTGCTGAACTACTATATCCTTATTATAGGGCAAAGGAATTATATAATATTTGCGTCCTTTTGCGCTTTTACTCGATAAGATATTAATTTCATTGGAAGCGAAATTGGGAGTTTCTTCCAGGATATCGTCAATGATTTTGTAATGTAGTTCTTCTAGTTGGTCTTGCCAGAAGAAAGTGACTATGTCTTTGTGGGATTTGTCTAAAAGTTGTGAATTGGAAATTTCGATTTTAGAATAATCAATAATTGATTTTGTTTTGTACAGATTCACAAAGGTGTTATATTCTTGCGTAAGTTGGTCAGTGTTTACATCATCATTTTCGTCATTTGATAGAGATTTTTCTCCACTAGTTGATGGACGGTTATGTATGTCTTCGTCCTCATTGGAAGCAAGGATAGAGATTTTTGATTGGAAATCAGAACATGCCTTAAAATGATTAATTTTGACACGGGATAGCGCGTCCGCGTTTTTATTTATTTTTCCTGGTTTATACTCGATTTTATAGTCGTATTCCTCGAGCTTTAGACGCCAGCGAGCTAAGCGACTGCCAGGGTCCTTGATGGAAAAAAGCCATGTCAATGGGCGATGGTCTGTAATCAAAACAAATTTCCGGCCAAAGAGATACGGTCGAAAGTGTTTAACTGCCCATACTATTGCGAGTAGCTCTCTCTCTATAGTTGAGTATTTTGTTTCTGCATTGCACAAGGTTCTGGAAGCATATGCTATTGGAAGATCCTTTCCTATGGGACCTTGCGACAAAACAGCGCCAATGGCGAACGCACTTGCGTCAGTGGTCAAAAGGAAGGTTTCCTCAAAATTGGGGTAGATGAGAATTGGGTCAGAGACGAGTGCCATTTTTAGTTCGTCAAAGGAAGATTTACAATCTGAATTAAAATGAAAAGGGACATCCTTCTGTAGGAGTTTTGTTAAGGGTTTCGATATTTTCGCAAAATTAGGGATGAAGCGTCTATAATATCCCGCTAAGCCTAGAAAGGACTTAATTTCTTTGGGCGTGGTAGGTGTAGGAAATTTCTGGATGCAATCGATTTTTGAAGGGTTTGGTTTTACTCCTTCTTTGGTAATATAATGACCAAGATAAGCTACCTCTTTTCTTAAAAATTCGCACTTATCAGGCTGAATTTTTAGATTTGCCTTTCGAAGGCGCTTAAAGACTTCTGTTAACCTAGAAATATGTTCATTGATAGTAGGGGAATATATAATAATGTCATCCATGTAGACGAGACAGCGTTCATTCTGAATGCCAAGGAGGATATTGTCCATAACTCTTTGGAATGTGGACGGGGCATTCTTGAGACCAAATGGCATACGAACGAATTCGTAGTGTCCATTTTCGACTGAAAAAGCTGTTTTCGGGATATCTTTGGGATCGATCTCAATCTGATGGAAGCCTGAGGCTAGATCGAGTGTAGTAAAGTATTCACATTTTCCTAATTGATCTAGGAGGTCGGAAATATGTGGTAGAGGATATTTATCATCAACAGTGAGTTCGTTAAGCTTCCGATAATCGATTACGATTCGCCATTTTGGCTTTCCTGAAGCATCAATTTTTTTGGGTACGACCCAGACGGGAGAAGACCATGGAGATATAGATTGACGAATTATACCTTGGTTTAACATTTTACTGACTTGAGATTTAACTTCCTCCTTGTGTACCTGAGGGTATCTATAGGATTTGGTAAACACAGGTCTTGCGTTGTTAGTTTCAATGGAATGTTTGATTTCGTTAGTAAACGTAAGGTCGTCACCTTCAATGTAAAATATATCGGAAAAATCTTGGCATAAATTGGTTATTTGTTCTCTTTCCTCGTCATTTAGATGGTCTGTCCGTAATTGATTTCTAATTAATGTTTGTCTGTCATAAATCGTGTCAATTTTTGGTTCTAAATTTAAGTTAAAAATTGTTTGATTACTACTTATTCCTGGATCGAATGGTTCGATAATTAATTCTGTAAAATCAATAGTTTTTTCTATCGCATTTGAGTTGACAATCGAAGTTAAAAATTCACCGTCTTTATTTACTCTAACTAGTGCATTAGGTAACCTAACCTTATCTTTTTCTTGAGCGAAAAGTAAAGCATCTGTATTAGCTAGATCACATTTGAGTTTAAATATTTTTTCGGTTCTGGCATCGATTGAAATTTTGTTTGATTTTTGTGTATTGCAGTTGCTTTTGAGTTTTGGTGACAATTCATCATTTATAACTTTATGCAAAGGAATCGTTTTAAAATTAGTTACTAGTTCTTTTGATTTTAAATCGATTACGCATTCGTAATGTTCTAAAAAGTCTAACCCTAATATACCGTCGAAATCGATATCAAGATTATAAATGTACACTTTATGAGGGTCTTCAAGGCAAAAAGGAATAAGGGTGGATTCATTAATGGAAAGTTTTTCATCTGTAATACCTTGAATGGTAACATTTTCAGTATATCGTCGCGGAAAATTTTGAACAGTGTTTTCCTTAAAAATTGAAATTCCTGCTCCGGTGTCGATGAGTAGTTTAAATCTATTCGAAGCGTCATTTATATAATACAGACTTTTTGAATTCACCGTAAAAAGTGGGCTTTTTAAAGAAATGCTTGTTCCGGGAAATTCACATTTGGGTTCATGTCGTCTAAGTTTAATGTTTGGATTTGAGTTTGAATCTCTGATGTTACATCTTGGTAGATATTCTCCGGAGGGTGAGGGTTCATTGAAAGTGCGAGAAAATCCTGATAATTGTCAGTGTTTGGCAAATTGGTTGAATATTCGGGAGAACATTCGTCTGTCTGATAATAATTTTCGTAATTATAATCGGAGCTGCCGACATGATAGTCATTATTATCGGGATATGCTTCAGACGAAAAGTCATTGAGATTTACGTGATGTGCCCTCTGTTGGGTTGAGTGATAATTGGGATTTTTCTGGAATATCGAAGGGCGAAATTGAGACTGATTTTGACTTGATGTGTTATGTGGTTTATATTGATTTTGTGGGTGACTATTCCACCTGTTTTGTTGAGAAAAGTTAGGCGAATAGTTGGATGAATTTATTGGCCTTTGGAAATTATTATTATTAGCTAGTCTTTGGGAATCGGGGTTTGAATTTTCGCTAAAATTTGAGCGATTTACATGTTGTTGTCTACATTGATTTGCCGTGTGGCCAATTCTACCGCAGGTTAAACATTTCTGTGGCTGAGGTGGTGATCTATTAGCATTAAATGTATTTTTTGGTGGGGGTGGTTTATATACTTTTTGATTTTCAAGGTAGGAGAGTTGGATTTCTTTTCGAATTCTGGATTGTGCTTCTAAAAGCGAAGTAGGGTTTCCAGCACGGATGAGCTGTCCTAAACGTGGTTCAAGTCCTGTAAGTAATGTATTTAGGGCCATTGTTTCGATAAGGCTCGTTTGAGCTTCTTTTTGTTCTTTTGTTCGGAGATGGGGAGATTTTTGAACACTAGCATGCAGTTTTGCATTGAGAACTTGGAGTCTATTAAAGAAGGTAAGAGGTGACTCACTAGGAAGTTGTCTAAGGCGTTGAAGATCCTGTATGAGGGATGAGAGATCCCTAGAGTCTCCAAAATGTAGGCTCAAGAGCTGTTTAATTTCTAAGTAAGAATTTGGGTTTCGGGAACTTACGAGCTGGGCTGCTCTACCTCTGAGTTTATTTTTAATATGAATTACAAGGAAAACTTTTTGTTGCGTAGTTGCCATATCGTACGCACAATCGCACGCATCTGTAAAATTACCTAAAAAGATCTGGTCTCCATCGAATTCAGGTACAATGGAAAAAATTTCGGAAAGTTTGTAAGGTTCTACTTCAAGTGTAACAGTTTCTCCTGCAGGCATTTTGATGCGAGTTTAAACGTAAAAATATAATAAAAGGTTTCACGTATAAAGAAACAACGATATTACTTCGATAAAATAAGAAAAATTGGGCAATATTTGGAAAATCGAACAGTTTTAGCACAAATTGAGATAAAAACGAGACGATTCTATACTCACAAAAATAACTTCATTCCAGTCGTCGTGTTCTCGTTGCTGCTGCCAGGGGTTTCACTCGGTGTTCCTTCCGTAGCAGTTTCGAGTGGGGACTTCTTGGGTTCTTTCTGTTGAGGGATTGGAATCCGCCGCTACCAGTTGGAATTTTCCTGTTCTGACAGCGTTTGACAGATCCTACAGCGACTGCGCCAATTTGTTATCTTGATTATTTCACAATTCACTTTTTAAAAAAATTTATTATTTATTTAATATTATTAGTTACTTTATTTAATTATTTATATTCAAAATTCAAACTAACATAGTAACAGTATAATTCTTAACTTATTCTTAACTAACTATACAATGGTAAAATTAAGGTATTTATATCAAAGTAAGGTGCTGATGTCGTGAGAATAGCATCGTACGATTTCCGTCGGGACTGCTGACGAAGCGCTGATGCGGCCTTTCTACGAATTGCACAACCGTGCGACTTGACATTGCTGGGACGTAGAGGTCGTGGGAAAATTCATATAACATATATATATATATATATTATTAACATGAATATCGTACAATCAGCTTGATGAGCCACACATTCAAAGTGTTCTTGAAAGTTACACCGCAGAGTATTTCAGAAACTGGAAAGTAATATCTCGGATACCCAGTTCGGGTTTAGAAACGGATACAGTACTCGGTACGCATTATTTGCATGCAATATCCTCACACAACGCTGTCTCGATGTCAATCAGGAAGTTTACGTGTGTTTTATTGATTACAATAAGGCATTTGATAGAGTGAGGTATGACCAGCCAGTAGAAGTGCTAAACCAGAAAAACCTGGACTCACGAGATATCAGGATCATTGTCAACCTTTACTTTAACCAAAAGGCAACAATGCGAGTACAAGAAAAGCCGACTGACCCTATAGAAATCAAACGGGGAGTAAGACAGGGACGTGTCCTCTCGCCACTTTTATTCAACATCTACTCTGAAGAAATATTCACCAGAGCCCGTGTATGCGAGTTGAGAGGCATCACAGTAAATGGCAAGACAATTAATAACTTGCGCTATGCAGACGATACTGTCCTTCTTGCTGGAAATATGCGGGACCTACAAGAACTGCTGAACAGGGTCGTCACTGCCAGTCGACATTTTGGCTTGACACTTAACACAAAAAAGACCAAATACATGATTATAACAAAGAACAGCGCTCCGCAAGAACAACTCTATGTAGACGGAGAACAATTTGAGAGGGTTACAAGATATAACTATCTGGGTACAAACATCACCTGCACCGCTGATTATTGCTCCGAAATCAAGATCCGTATAGAGAAAGCACGTGCAGCTTTTGTCAAAATGAAGAAGATGCTCTGTAGCCGCGACTACGCATGCTGTATTCCCAGTACTGTATTATGGCGTTGAAACTTGGACCCTTAACAGAATGTACCAAAGAAAAATAGAAGCATTTGAGATGTGGACCTACAGAAGAATGCTCAGAATATCGTGGGTGGAGCACACGACCAACGCAGAAGTGCTTACCAGAATGAATAAAGAGTTGGAGGTGTTGAGGGAAGTGAAGAGAGGAAAGATCACCTATCTGAGTCACATAATGCGGGGTTCAAAATATGAGATACTCCACTTGATAATCCAGGGGAAGATTGTGGGCAAAAGGTCAATTGGAAGAAGAAGAATATCTTGGCTGAGGAATCTGCGAGAATGGTTCAACATGTCTTCTGCAGATCTATTCAGAGCAGCAGTTTCCAAGGTCAGGGTTGCCATGATGTTAGCAAACCTCCGATAGTGTACTTTCACACAGCGCGCAGCGCGTGGAAAAATTTAATGATTATTGCAAATTTTATTGCTAAATCAATAAATAGTAAGGTATGACCTAAAATATCATAGTTGCAATGGTAGAAAAATTATAGTGTACAACTCGTGTAAAAAGTACACCTTTCCGCACTTGCTTTACAATATACTAATATGTAATAAAATTTTAAAACTTATAAAAGGTTCAATATCTTTTCTTTCTAGAGGCAAATTAACTTTGCATATTTTACCTAAAGTGGTACCTATGGCAATATTTAAAATCATTCTGAACTTGCAGTCACTAAACTACACTTTATTACTTGAACATATTTATCTTATCTTTCTAAATACACAAGTAGCTGCCTAATGAATGAAGGAAAAAATAAGAGTTTCGGTTCATTCTACTATTGATTATCAGCTTTAAAATAAATAAATTTTTTCTGTTTGTTCTACTAATTACTACGCAACTTTTTAAAATATATTTGTTTTGAAATTCAATTAGATTGTTTCAGAACTTTCAACTGCTTTTACAAATTAGTATGTTATTTTTTTATGAAACATTACAATTTTTAGGAAAACATTTTAATAGCTAGGCACGTGCTGATTCCAGATTTTTCGAGACGAACAACAAAAAACAAGCCTTGAAAGATGGTATAAAAAGCTAAAAATCTTTGAGAAAAATTTAGTCTGAAAAATCTCCATAGGTGGTTACGCTGCCCAAAAATATGGAAGCTCTGGTCAGATAAAAGTCCTAAATGAATGAGTAAAAAATATTCTACTGTTTATATCGACTTTAAAATAAATTACATTCTTTGTAATTTTTTTGTTAGTTCTACTAACTACTATGTAATTTTTTCAAATATCATTTTTTGAAATATCATTTTTTTGAAATTCAATTAAATTATTTCAAAATTTTCAACTGTTTTTACAAATTAGTATGTTATTTTTATGAAATATTAAAATTTTAAGGAAAAAAAATTAATAGCTGGGCACTTGCTGATTCCAGATTTTTCGGGAAGAACAATAAAAGACAAGCCTTGAAAGATGGTATAAAAAGCTAAAAATCCTTGAGAAAAAGTTAGTCTGAAAAATCTTTACGCCTGATAGCTCGTTACGCTGCCCAAAAATATGGCAACTCTGAAAAGTTAGTCAGATAAAAAATCCTAAATGAATGAGTAAAAGAATAATCTACTGTTTATATCAACCTTAAAATAAATTACATACTTTGTCATTTTTTTGTTAGTTCTATTATGTAACATTTTCAATTATAATTTTCTTTAAATTAAATTAAATCTCAGTTGTTTTTACTGGCGATTTATTTGTAGATGCAGGAAAGTTCAAGTATAAAAATTTTCGGATTTTAGGTAAATATTTAGGAAAACGAGAGCCGAATATTATACAAAATATATTGATAAAAATTTTTTTTTTAGCAAAACGACATAATATATGTTTTGCAAAATTTAATAAATAAGAAATGCATACTTTTAACAAAGCGTATGAAAAAATGTAATGATTAATGCAAATTTTATTGTTAAATCAAGTTGTTGATAAGCTAAGACGTAAAATATTATAGTTGCAGTTGTAGAAAAAATTTAGTGTACAGGTTCGGTTATATTTTGAACGGGATTTACAAGCTTTATTTTTAGAGATATAGAAAAATGGTAAAAACTAAAGTTTTAGGATTTTGTCTGAGCCACCACGATTCGTCATCCTTGAATATACATGGTATGTCATGTAGCAATGGTAAATATCAACTTTTTTACTTTAAATGGTACTCCCTGTATATTATTGCATTTTTTGAATTTTGCGGAGAATTCTAGACATATGTCATGAATAACGTCCTAACCTATCTCCAACTGTTTTTGAAATATTGACAGTTGATAATCGACGATTTATCAAGTTTAATAGCCTGTAAAATCTAAACGGCTAAAGATAGAGCAAAATGATTTGCGCTTTCCTATCTTGGTTTTTCATACGCTATCGTTTGACACTAACTTTAGATTTAACCGAAGGTTAAATTTAACCGGAATTTCTTAAATAAAAAAAAATTGTGTCAAACCATAGCTTATGAAAAGCCAAGATAGGAAAGTGCAAACCATTTTGCAATATCTTTAGCCGTTAAGATTACACAGGCTGTCAAACTAGGTAAATGGTCGATATTCAACTGTCAATATTTCAAAACCAGTTGGATAGGTATAGGATATTATTCATGAAATAATATATGGCTAGAATTCTCCGCAAAATCCAAATAAGCAATAATATACAGGGTGTTGGATTTAAAATAAAGTTGATATTTACCACTGCTACATGGCACACCCTGTATATTCAAGGATGACGAATCATGGCGGTTGAGACAAAATCCTAAAACTTTTGTATTTACCATTTTTCCATAGCTTTAAAAATAAAGCTTGTAGGCTCTGTTCAATATATAACCGTACTCGTGTAAAAAGTATAGCTTTCCGCACTTGCTTTAAAATATACTATTATTTAATAAAATTTAGTTAACTTTTTCAATATGTTTGAAAACTTATAAAATGTTTAATATCATTTTCTTTCTGGAGGCAAATTAACTTACTGCTTATATTAGCTAAAGTGGTACCTATGGCACTATTTAAAATAATTGGGAACGTGCAGTCATTAAACCACCCTGTTTACTTGAACATATTTATCTTATCTTTGTAAATAGACAAGTAGCTATCTAGTGAATGAAGGAAAAAAATAAGAGTCTTCGTTCATTCTACTATAGATTCTTCGAGGAGAACAACAAAAAGCAAGCCTTGAAAGATGGTATAAAAAGCTAAAAATCTTTGGCAAATAGTTAGTTTGAAAAAAAAAATCACGCTCCGTAACTCGTTACGCTGCCCAAAAATATGAGAACCCTGAAAAGTCAGTCAAAAAGATTCTTCAGAAATATGGGTTATCTGAAAAGTTAGTCAGATAAAAATCCTAAATGAATGAGTAAAAACTATTCTACTGATTATATCAACCTTAAAATAAATTACATGCTTATAATAGCTAAAGTGGTAACAAGCCTTGAAAGATGGTATAAAAAGCTAAAAATCTTTGAGAAAAGTTAGTCTGAAAAATCTTCACGTTCGATAGCACCTTACGCTGCCAAAAAATATAGCAAGTCTGAAAAGTCAGTCAAAAAAGATTCTTCACGCGCAATAGCATGTTACGCTGTCCAGAAATATGAGATATCTGAAAAATTAGTCAGATAAAAACCCTAAATGATTGAGTAAAAAAATATTCTACTGTTTATATCAACCTTAAAATAAATTACATGCTTATATTAGCTAAAGTGGTAACAAGTCTTGAAAGATGGTATAAAAAGCTAAAAATCTTTGAGAAAAGTTAGTCTGAAAAATCTTCACGCTCGATAGCTCGTTACGCTGCCCAAAAATATGGGAACTAAAAAGTCAATCAAAAAAGATTCTTCCCGCGCAATAGCACGTTACGCTACCCAAAAATATAGGAACTCTGAAAAGTTAGTTAGTCCTAAATGAATGAGTAAGAAAATATTCTACTATACCTTAAAATAAATTATATGCTTTGTCATTTTTAGTTAGTTCTACTAGCTACTACGTAATGTTTTCAGTTATATTTTTTTAAATTAAATTAAATCTCAAATATTTTTACAGGAGATTTATTCTTTTCTAGTTGCAGGAAAGTTCAGACATAAAAGTTTTGGGTTTTACGTAAATATTCAAGAAAATGATAGCCGAATATCATGTAAAATGTATTGATAAAAATATTTTTTTAAAAAGCACGCCAAATATATTTTGCAAAATTTAATACATAAGAAAAGCATACCTTTCACATAGCATGTTCTTAGGAAAAACATTTTAATAGCTGGGCACGTGCTGATTCCAGATTTTTTGAGGGGACAGTAAAAAACAAGTATTGAGAGATGGTACAAAAAGCTAAAAGTCTTTGGGAAATAGTTAGTTTGAAAAAATCTTCACGCTCGGTAGCTCGTTAAGATGCCCAAAAATTTGGAAACTCTGAAAAGTCAGTCAAAAAAGATTATCACGCGCGACAGCACGTTACGCTGCCCAGAAATATGGGTTATCTCAAAAGTTAGTCAGGTAAAAATCCTAAATTAATGAGTAAAAAAATATTTTACTGTTCATATCAACCTTAAAATAAATTGCATGCTTATATTAGCTAAAGTGGTAACAATCCTTGAAAGATAGTGTAAAAAGCTAAAAATCTTTGAGAAATGTTAGTCTGAAAAATCTTCACGCTCGATAGCTCGTTACGCTGCCCAAAAATATGGGACCTCTGAAAAGTCAGTCAAAAAAGATTCTTTAATATGTTTTGCAAAATTTTATAAATAAGAAAAGCATACATTTCACATAGCGTGTGGAAAAATTTAATGATTAATGCAAATTTAATTGTTAAATCATTAAAAATGTAAGCTACGACGTAAAATATTATAGTTGCAGTGGTAGAAAAAATATAGTGTATAACTCGTGTAAAAAGTACAGCTTTCAGCACTTGCTTTGTAATATACTGTTATCTAATAAAATTTTAATTAACTTTTTCAATATGTTTAAAAACTTATTAAACGTTTAATATTTTTTCTTTCTGGAGGCAAATTAACTTTGCTTTGTTTACCTATGACAATATTTAAAATAATTGTAAACTTGTAGTCACTAAACCATACTTTATTACTTGAACATATTTATCTTATCTTTCTAAATAGACAAGAAGCTACCTAATGAATGAAGGGAAAAAAAATAAGAGTCTTGGTTCAGTTTGCTATTTATTATCAACTTTAAAATAAAATACAGTTTCTCTGTTAGTTCTACTAATTACTATCCAATTATTTAAAATATTTTTTTTTTGAAATTCAACTAAATTGTTTCCGAACTTTCAACTGCTTTTACAAATTAGTATCAGCGAATATTAACTACGACAAGAAGGCCCACTTAATGGCCAGAAAGCACTACAAAGGAATCGTCGTTGATTTTCTTCGTTGCCTGGTAACAATCAGCAAACTCCACCGCACACAGGTTGAATTTAAATAAAAGCGGGCCATAAACGATATTTTCGTTTGCGGTATATTTAATCAAATTTATAACGAAATTATTTATAGCACTCTAAAGGTGCGCGTCCACTTGTTCGTACCGGACGAATCGGCCGCATGAATCGAATCGGATTTTTGTAATGAATTCGTCCACTTATCCGCATCGGATCGCATTGGCTCGACTGACTGGGTGGCAGGTTATAAAATTAAAATCCTAGATTAGTAATTTTGGTTTGTTGGTAGAACAATGAGTTCTTCTGCAGAAGTAGTGTTGATCGCAACTTTATAATCAGATGAAGAAGAAAAAGCACGAACTAAATGCAGATTTTGGGTGCATAATATATGTAAAAAACGAAAATATATGGCGAATTTCATATATTATTCCCTGACTTAGTAGATGATGATGAAAAGTTTCGTCCATTTTTATTGTTTAAAAATTACAAAACATACATATGACACGTATGGATACAATTCTGTAAACCTTTAAAAGAACTAGTCACTAGACTAAATTAATAACCACAATTACTGGACTCCAGAAAATGCGGAGCCCTGCACTCTGTCCGTTGACTTCCATGTCTTCGTGATGCAATCAGTTGTTTGTAAGTCCGCTGAGTCTATGAGTCTGGATGGTTAGCCTTCACTTCGGCGACCCGGGTTCAAATCCCGTCATTTTTTTTAAGGTTATGTTTCTAAATAGTTTTCTTCTTGATTTTGAGTTAGCACTTTGTTAGCTTCCTTTCGTTGAGCTCCGGAGTGAGCGGAGGTTATGCATGAAGTGAAATATTACTTGTTGTAATACGTGGCCGTATTTTGTCAACACTTTCTACGATATATTTTGCTTTATCTAACTAAACACCAGGATATATTTAACAGAAGCTGTATTATAGTGGATATACAGCAGCTTGCATGTGTTTCCGCGAATACATTTCACTGCATTCAATACATATTACGCGCCGCGCCGCTATCACTAGAACCTAGTCATGGACACCACTGCATGGGCACCGGCATATCAAAATAACTCATAGTATAAAAATACATTTTAGTTTATTCAGGGAAACATGAATAGGTACCTGAAAATTACATTGACTTTTTTCTTACAATACCACAACAATTGAAAGATCTTTCAGTACCCTCCGACGTGTAAAATCCTGGTTGAGATTAACTATGTCTGAGGAAAGACACTCTGGTTTCTGTATGCTTAGCATTCACAGATAACTTGAGAATAATAATGAAGACAGAGTTATTGAAAACGCAATAAATCGGTTTTCACAAATGAGAAGAAATCTGCTATTACTTTTCTCCGATTAGGAAAATATAGGTATGTAAGAGTTTTAACGATTGCAGTGGGAAATGTGTCAATAACGCTTGGTAAAATCCGCTTTGCCCGCTCGTGGAAGGCGTGATTTTTTTAACGATTTTAAACACTTTTGCGTATCAATTGGGCGTGGCACCCCCAAAATTTTCCGCCTTCCCTACCCATGCGTAGGGCTTTTTTCTCAGAATTTCACCTGCCGCCGCCCATGAGCCTAGTCAACAATTATTGAGCTGTATAATCGAAGCAAACCGAATGCCACACGATATTAAACGATTCCTCAAAAACCGCCAATAAAATGCGTCCATTTGTACGTATTTACGGATCACGTCGGCCGCACGCAGCGACCGGCCCGGCCCGGCTTTGAATTCTCTCCCGAAAATACGTAGCCGCATTCCGGCAGTTCGACGCGGCCGTTGTGAGTCAGTGGACGCATTTATATTTAAACCATGAAAAATAATTAAATAATGAGATGCGTAAGGTGCGGCCGATTCGTCAGGTACGAACAAGTGGACGCGCACCTTAATACTCTAGTTGGCATAGGAAAACACAATTGATATCTTCTGAATTGTTTGCAGCGCCCTGTCAAACTTACGTTATGGTTTTTTTATTATTATCACCGAATAAATATTTTGATAAAGTTTGTATTCAACTGGATGTTTCAAAAATCAGTTAACGTTTTTAATTAGTTATTATTGATAACAATACTCAAGGTATGTAATAACTAATATTTAAAAGATTTTGATTTTGTGTTAACGATTTCACCATATTTACGAATACTAATATTCTGACAAAAGACATCAAGAAGAAAATGTTGCTCGAATTTGTTCCATCTTTTAATATTTAATTACATTTTGGCGTTTTGGGTGATTTTAAAATTGGTTAAAGGTTTCGCACAATTTTACTGTATACTTCATTCCTATTTTGTAATACAATACAACTAAAAAATAGCGATATTATCTTATATCGAATATTGAGTCGACTATAGAATTTAGGCTTGAAAATTAATCTGACAAAAGGATGAGCTGGTCTATGGCCGCCGCGTCAAAGGTCGCCTGCCAACATAATTGTTTTATTTGTATCATGGCCTGCCGATATTCTGCTAGTATTCGCGCGAGGAAGGAGACACACCGTTGACATGCCGCCGCGGAGAGTGATCCTTTTTATCATATAGTTTTGCCCAAATACATAATAAAAAGATAAAGACTGATGTACTATACTGCTAACGTGCTAACACTCCGTTGAGGTTGTAGTAGTAGTAGTAGTAGTAGTAGTAAACTCTCTATTGGCCTTTTTCGTGAGAAATTCAGCCAGAAAAGACCTCTATCCGGCTTGGTAAGAGCTGGGGCGACCCATCCCAGATTAGTTACACCTGATGGATAGAGATACTATTTTTAGGGCACCCAGTATGTCGAGTATGTACCCCTGGGGCCCCGATTTGTACATGCACGGCTTGTTTTAAGGTTCGAACACCACCGGCTGGACATTCACACACATTTAAATCTTGTACATGCACGGGGCTCTAACCCCCGGCTGGACGTCCGAATCTTATTCGGGGAATCTACACAGCCCCTGAAAGCCCCATGTGCCCCCAAACTAACATATATGTATATGAAGCTGGAACAAAATGGCCGATACCCGACACGTGCACACTCGACCGAAGACGAATCGGAAGTCATCTCCGTTGAGGTTATGTGTTGGAGTTATACCTAATTGTGCAACAACTGTAGCCAGATTATCAGAAAATGACGCGTCGAAATGAGGATCCCTTATTGGCTAAATTTGTAACGTGCGCAGTTTTCCCTGCTGCTGTCTTGTTTGAGCATTTACGTTTCTCTGTTTTTTTTCTTTGCTTCATATGTTATATTTTCAAATGTCATTAAATTCAAGTTTAAATTACCTTTAACGCAACGCATTATTAAATTGGAATTTTAAAAGCTATATCTGTTGTAAAGTCATCGGTACGGGTGGGCAAGAAATTGAATAATCGATTAAACTCTTAATATTTTAGCAAATAACTGAATAATCGATTAATCGAAATAATCAATTATCGATATTTTCTGAAATATTAATCGATAAGTCGATTAATCGGTAATTTCTTAAAAGTGAATCGAATAATCGATTATTGTTGCCCACCCCTAATCCCATAATATTGTAGTAAGTGAAACTGAAGGTGAAATTTCGGTAGAATCATTACTGTTGATGCAAGACTGATGTTATTATAAAAAGAGGTAATAAATGCTTTGGCTGAATCAGCAGATAAAAATTTATAATTTAGTTTTAATTTGTAAATATGGCTTTGATATTACCTTCGGATATTCAGAATATAAGCAAGTGTTTTTGAACAACAGCTACACTGATGCTTCTATATTTTTTACTAATTGCGTCCCTATTAGATCAATTTTTAAAAATAGCGATAACTCTGAAATACATGTATGGCAAAATTGCAGGCCCTCATCAAAGCGTTTCTCTCGTCCGCTTAGCATTCATTTTGCTCGTGAGACTCCTGAATTAATCGTTGCAAAAACAAAATTTGGATCATCGAATTAAAACTTTAAAACCCTTTTTTTACAACGAAGGAGCCCTTAATTTTCAAAATC
>MU183119.1:17903-35216 GCA_016904865.1 Pissodes strobi
AGATGATGAGCAAAAAATTCAACAATTATTTGTCTAAAACACGATATATTAAACGTGTAATACTTAATAACTTTTATGTCTTATTTCTGGTAAACCTTATTATGGCCAGCTTTCCTAGAAATTCGACCAGTGTGCGCCGGGTCCAAAGGTCACATGCCAGTATCATGCTAGTTTTCGCGCGGGGAAGGAGACATACCGTTGACGTGCCGCCGTGGAGAGTGAATCTTCTTATCGTAGTTAATATTCGCTGTTAGTATATTATTTTTCTATGAAATATTACAATATTTAGGAAAACATTTTAATAGCTAGGCACGTGCTGATTCCAGATTTTTCGAGATGAACAATAAAAAACAGGCCTTGAAAGATGGTATAAAAAGATAAAAATCTATGAGAAAAAGTTAGTCTGAAAGATCTCCATAGGTCGTTACTCTGCCCAAAAATACGGGAACTCTGAAGTCAGTCAAAAAAGATTCTTCACGTGCGATAGCACGTTATGCTACCCAAAAATATAGAAACTCTGAAAAGTTAGTCAGTCATAAATGAATGAGTAAGAAAATATACTACTATTTATTTAAAGTTATTCTTTTCTTGCTGCAGGAAAGTTCAGGCATAAAATTTTAGGGGTTTTAAATAAATATTCAAGAAAATGATAGCCGAATATCATGTACAATATATTGATAAAAAATATTTTTCTAAAGCAAAAACGCCAAATATGTTTTGCAAAATTTAATGTATAAGAAAAGCATACCTTTCACATAGCATGTTCTTAGTAAAAACATTTTAATAGCTGGACACGTGTTGATTCCAGATTTTTTGAGAGAACAATAAAAAACAAGCCTTGAAAGATGGTACAAAAAGCTAAAAATCTTTGGGAAATAGTTAGTTTGAAAAAAATCTTCACGCTCTACCGATACCCAAAAATATGAAAACTCTTAAAAGTCAGTCAAAAAATATTCTTCACGCGCGATAGCACGTTACGCTGCCCAAAAATAAGAGAACTCTGAAAAGTTAGTCAAATAAAAATCCTAAATGAATGGGTAAAAAAATATTCTACTATTTATATCAACCTTAAAATAAATTACATGCTATGTCATTTTTTCGTTAGTTCTACTAATTACTACGTAATTTTTTCAGTTATAATTTTTTTAAATTAAATTAAATCTCAAATGTTTTTACTGAAGATTTATTCGTTTGTAGATGCAGGAAAGTTCAAGTATAAAAATTTTCGGATTTCAGGTAAATATTCAGGAAAACGAGAGCAGAATATTATGTAAAATATATTGATAAAAATATTTTTTTTAGCAAATCGCCAAATATGTTTTGCAAAATTTTACAAATAAGAAATGCGTGTGATAAAATATAATGATACAAACTTTATTATCATATTAACAAATGGTAAAATACGTTGTAAAATATTACAGTCGCAGTTATAGAGAAATTATAGTGTACATGATTGATGCAAATTTTATTATCATATCAAGAAATGGTAAAATACGTTGTAAAATATTACAGTTGCAGTTGTAGAAAAATTATAGTGTACAACACGTGTGAAAAGTACTACAGATTTTCAGCACATTTTCAATATGTTTAAAAATTTATAAAACGTTTATTATTTTTTTCATATCTGGTGGCTAATTAACTTTGCTTTTATTACCTAAAGTGTTACCTATAGTAATATTTCAAATAATTCTGAACTTGGAGTCACTAAACCACACTTTATTATATAATAACATTTATATTACCTTTCTAAATACACAAGTAGATACCTAATGAACGAAGGAAAAAATAAGAGTCTCGGTTCATTCTACTATTTATTATCAACTTTAAAATAAATTACATTTTTCTGTTTCTTCTACTAACTACTATGTAATTTTTTCAAATATAATTTTTTTTGAAATTCAATTAAATTGTTTCAGAACTTTCAACTGTTTTTACAAATTAGTATGTTATTTTTTTATGAAATATTACTATTTTTAGGAAAACATTCCAGATTTTTCGAGACGAACAACAAAAAACAAGCATTGAAAGATGGCATAAAAAGCTAAAAATCTTTGAGAAAAAGTTAGTCTGAACAATCTCCATAGGTCGTTACGGTGCCCAAAAATACGAGAACTCTGAAAAGTCAGTCAAAAAGATTCTTCACGCCTGATAGCACGTTACTCTGCCCAAAAATATGGGAGCTCTGGTCAGATAAAAATCCTAAACAAATGAGTAAAAAAATATTCTACTATTTATATCAATTTTAAAATAAATTACATTCTTTGTAATTTTTTTGTTAGTTCTACTAACTACTATGTAATTTTATCAAATATAATTTTTTTTTAAATTCAATTAAATTATTTCAGAATTTTCAACTGTTTTTACAAATTAGTATGTTATTTTTTTATGAAATAATAAAATTTTAAGGAAAAAAATTTAATAGCTGGGCACCTGCTGATTCCAGATTTTTCGAGGAGAACAACAAAAAGCAAGCCGTGAAAGATGGTATAAAAAGCTAAAAATCTGAGAAAAAGTTAGTCTGAAAAATCTTCACGCTCGGTAGCTCGTTACGCTGCCCAAAAATATGAGAACTCTGAAAAGTCAGTCAAAAAAGATTCTTCACGCGCGATAGCACGTTACGCTGCCTAAAAATAAGGGAACTCTGAAAAGTTAGTCAGATAAAAGTCCTAAATGAATGAGTAAAAACATATTCTACTATTTATATCAACCTTAAAATAAATTACATGCTTTGTCATTTTTTTGTTAATTCTAGTAACTATTACGTAATTTTTCCAGTTATAATTTTTTAAATTTAAATTAAATCTCAAATGTTTTTACTGGAAATTTATTATTTTGAAGATGCATGAAATTTCTGGCATAAAATTATTATGTATTTTTTTTGTGAAATATTAAACGTAATCCACTTGATGTAAGGGAAATTCACATTAACTCCAAAAACTATAGTTTTTATTTAACATAAAAATATGATTTTCAACGACTGGCTTGAAATTTTTGAATGACAATTATTTAACTCGTATGCATGAGAGAAACTATTTGATAATTTTTTGGGTCTCCAGGGACTACGTAGAAAATTCCAAGAATTTTCCCCAGTGAATTTATTTCATATCCCGTATCAGATAAATTGTATAGAGGGGCACGTAACAGACACTCAACAATTAAGCTTAACACTGAGAAAGGGCACAAGAAGGCCCCAACAGATTATACGCACAATGACGGAGAGCTTAACAATTTGCACTACTCGGGGTCCCTTTACAACATTCTTGCGCTCGAGTGTATTATATCTAAAAAGCAAATCGAGGTATAATGAACATGTTTTGGGGGTGATATAGTGTGAAATGGCGGATGTTTTAGGGTTGGAGCTTGGAGCACCGTAAACTTTGTATAAGCGCAAGCAGGAAAATATTGCCTTTCAGATAGGGAAATGAGTGTCTAATAATATAAATTATTAAACAAATATGGTAACACACGTGTGAGCTAAAACCCAGTTTGAAATACGCATTTATCATAAAAGTTCTTTCAATACAATCGTGCTTTGAACTCATAAAGAGCGAATATGTAACTCGAATCGGGTGAATAAAATCATGAAACATATTAAACATCAAAAAACCTATTGGTTCGATATGAAAATTTAAATCACTTTAAAAAAAAAGAGTATTTTATAGAGGTTCAATATGATAGAGTTAATAAAAGCTCTGTCATATGATTGATAAATATTTCCTACGAACAGTCAGCTGGATGAAAATTAAAATTTAAAATTCGAATTAGACGCAGAATATAAAAATTAGAAGGAACATGTAAAGGACGCTTTCAGGGTGGGCCTTATGCCATAATCACTATAAAGTCCCCACCTACTTATTTTTTTAAAAACAAACACAAGTTGTAGAGGACAAATTATAACATATGTTCAGGATATCAGAATAATTCTTCTTCCATTCCTGCCTTGATGGAACAAACCTCTAGAGTACTGACAATAATTAATAATACAGAGTAACTCCGAAGTTAACCCATTTTTCAAGTACCATCCGGAGTTGCTGGCATATAAATCCGGATGAACTCTTAACGGCTTTCCACACCGTAGCCTCAATAACTGGCCCTTGCCCTCGCGGTAAATAAATAACTTGAGTCCGCCCTTTAAACTGAAACGAAACCGCAGAGTAACAGTTTGGAGGACGATTAATTTAGTCGGCCTCATTAGCCCTCGTCAGGTGGTCCACCGCTTTTTTAAACGTTAGTGTTTCGCTTTCCTGGCTTGATTGATTGAGAAGTAAATTTAAAATATCTGTGAAACCTTACCACCTAATATTAACGATTATTTGTTTTTCAAAAATGATAAAAATCCATCAGATTTGAATTGAAATTGTACCAGATTCAGCATTTTTGTACAGAATTGATATTATAAGGGATTTTGATATTTTTTACAATTTCTTCAAATTTACCGTCATTACCGTAAAGTATCTTTTTCTTTGACTAGAAAACCAGAAGTTGCAATTGCCAAGCGAAACATATTTCAACCAAGCCAGGCATATACAAACAGCGGAATAAAAACGAAAGCGCCATCTGTGAAAGTATGTCATAACCCAGCAACTACTAGCACTATAATTTATGCTTCTGTGTGGATCGTATCGATTTTAGACGAAGCAGGCTGTTCGAAAAGCGATAGATAAGGTTCGCCATCACCCTCACATGTGTATGAAATAGTATATTACATAAGGAGAATTGCAAGTAGCTTCGGCAAAACCCATCAAATATTTTAATGGTAATTTTCCAGAAAAAAAAACATGGCTAGTGGCGTCTAAAATGAATTGTTCTTTGGCCGATATCTCCCAGCCGCAAGAATACAATGTTGTCAATAGTGTGTATCCGAAGTATGCCATTGTTTTTAATATTGTTGTTACTCCTGGCTTGCGGACCACAGTCACTTGTTCTCCACCCATTTCACAGCGAATTTCATCGGACAGAAAAGCGAGGGTATTATTAAACAAGTAACACGGTTTTGTGGCATCACTGTCACCATGCATTTTCTCCACTGTAACAAGCTGCCCGGTGCACTGTGGGCCCTTTACCACGTTAATCCAAAGCGTGGCGCCCGAGATAAAACCATTGGATAACATAACTAATGGTTAAAATTAACCGTCTGATATCGATGCCACACACAGTAATCCGTGACGCCACGCCTTGGATGGCGTGCAGGTAATGTAGCTCAGATAAGAGATCGATCTATGTCAGGTAAGAAGAGATAATAAAGAAGGCACTTCGGTAAAACAACAACAAGGTCTATTGGTCAAAAACTTAATGAATATACATTGTACCTGATTACTAAAACACGCATGTCCTTTCGGTTGAGGTATGGTTGAATTGTTTATAAGTCTTAGTCCCTGTTTTATAATACAACTCTTTAAGAGCTGTGCGTTTTATTAATTTATGTTTAGGTTTGGTTATTTTATTGGGTAAATATTTTAAGTCTTCTTAGTTTATCTTAATTTCACTTATTAACTATTTAACTTTAAAAATCACTTGACCTAGAATTTTTACCGGCATTCGTCAAGAAGCTACTCTTCCGTGAGCTGCATCTCTTGAGTTAGTTCTGAAGATTAGGAAATTGTTAGGGCAGCTACCACGTCCCTGTGGACTTAAGCAGGTAAGTGGAATAGGTGAGAGACAAAAGCTTGTCAGAATGATGGTCTGCTTGACTATTTATATAATAAAATCTGCTGACCATTGCCACTCTAAGATTCATAATTGCCTGCACTGTTCACTCGCGCTATTTATAATTTATTTTGAGGGTTTACATAATATTTTCCACGGTGAAACTTATGACAGCGTGATAACTATTTAGTAGTTTAAATGTTTTTAGTAGTTTACAATATATTGAAGAAGAAAAGTACAAGAGTAGTACGTGAAATAGTCACAATCATTGAAGAAGTACACAACTCTCGTGAACGAAGAATGTTCCCCAGGAAGAAGCCTAGAAAATATTAAGCATAGAAATGCTTATAAAACCACTGAAACCCTTTAAAGAAAAGCTACAAAAAGTAATTAATAAAACACGAGCGCATAAATTATCAATAGATGTAAATGAACGCTCACTCTTTACCCCCTGCTACGTATCGGCTGACCCTTATTGGCGAGTCATCAAGTTAAATAAATAGCAAACTCCGCCGTGAAATTGAAACCTAACCGCAGTGGAGAGTGATTAATTTGACTCGGTTAGATAACCCTCGTCATGTGGTCAAAGGTTTTTTTTTCGGTTGTTTGTTAGTCGCCCAACTTCGACTGTTGTTCTGATCGATCGGAAGTGTTATTTTTATTGTTGCGCCAAAATTAATTTAATTCTTTAGCGGGCCGGGGCAGAAGTTGACACACAAGTTAGGATTAAATGTATTAGTATTAGTGCTTTTTTTTAATTATTGAAATTTGATGACCAGAGGTCTGTAGCGGAGCCTGTAACCAGTCTTAAGCGTTGGGTGTCAAATATGTACCCCTTACCTGTTAGTTGATCATTAGGCTAGGTTTACTAAAAGGCGTGAGTCTGGCAGCGATAATATCACTATATCAATAAAAAGTCAAAAGGCACACTGCATCCATGAAGTAACCAATGATAGATATAAAAAACGAAATGAGCTCAGTTCGATTCAGGTTTTAAAATGAAAACTTAAAATTGCAAATAACAGCTAAATAAACTTGTGCACTGCTATGAGGTGAACAGCTGATTATAGTAAAAACTTATGGTTCAATTCGGTTATTATACCACACACAAGTTAATCAGATAATCACGAAGGCCCTATCGAGAAGTTTATCAGTTAAGTTAATTGTATTATGGAAAGTCAAAATCAAATAATCGACAGAGATAATTAGTGACTTAATTTCAATTACTCAATTACGGTAAACTATAACGACAGTAGATATGATATACAGTCGGGTAAAGACATATTCGATAAATCTCAATACAATAAAGGTGAATCAAGTAGTTCTCATAACATTATGAGAATATATTTTTTACTCAGACGTGAAAATTACAGTAAGAAAAAATAAATCAATTATCATTACATTAGCTCCAAAAAAACGAGAATTACTAAACTAATTTATGATATTAGAGAGAATAGATCGGTATGTATATTTGAACTAAAAATAGTTATCAGCAAGTTAATACGATAAATGACGCAAGTAATTATGTGTCTCACGAAATTAAATTATGATATGAGAGAGAATGGATCGGTATGAGATAATATTTGAACTAAAATCAGTAAGTTAATAAGCCAAATGCGGCAAGTAATTATGTGACTTATGAAATTAAAAAATTATGTTATACTAATAATAATAATAATAATAATAATAATAATAACCTGCACGATAGCCTCGCCAAGCTGGGACTTCCCAAAAACACCTTCTCTGACATCCAGAAAGCTGTTATATTGAATACTTGCCATACAGTACGCAAGTTTATGATGTAATTTGAGTCTAAGCCTTTGATACTTAGTATCCGGGATAGGTAAATTATATCAGCTCTAAGCTGAGTACAAAAAGAATAATAATAATAATCCGTGAGGAGTTGCCTATCTCCCATGGGACGCGTCCCCGGATGGCGGATAGGGGAAAGCCCTCACGGGCTCAGCCAGCGGGTAGATGGGAAATAAAATGCCATCCGCGGGCCAAAACAGGCACACCACTGACGGGACCAGCACTCCCGCCAGTGTGAAAAAGTTGCTATAACAAAAAGAAAAACTAAGGGCGGTGTGGGGTTGCTGGCTGGCCCCTCTCGGGACCGCCCAGATGTACGGCCTGTAGAAGGAGACAGTGAAGCAAGTGGCGCTGATCTTCGAGATGGAACCACAAGAACGGCTCGCACAATAGCAAGACATCCAGGAGATCCCACCATATAACCGGCCCCAAGTGCTGCAGAGCCTTTACTGCTGACCACTAGGGCTGGTAAACCAAGAGTACGCATGAAATAGATGAATGATTATCACACGGCTAGAGACTGATCTCACCCCCTACAGACAAGAGCTGCACTCAGCTTTTTGTCAACAATTCCCTAATCTGGATGTTACGGAACAAAGGATCGCCGACCAAAGGAGAACAATCATGACAGAACATCTCATTTCTCGGCCTAGACTGGACGAATTAAAAGCAGAAGCAGTAAATATAATGCGGCCCCTAAACGAAGACCCAGAAGACATTTCAGCATTCGACAAAGAAGAAGACGCGCAGAATCTAAAGGAATCAAGTTATATCGCAGTGCCAGTACCACCCAATGAGGAATCGGGAGAATCTCGTCAACTAGAAAACCTGAAGAATAAGTTCCAGAGGGCAATGCTGAAATTTGGCCATATGGCCCCGAACCTGAGACCTCGCATCTCGAAACAAAATAACTCCAGGAAAATAACAGCTGCCATAAAATATATGAATGAGAATATTTTCCCTTTGCATCTATCCGAGAGTGACACTTTCCTCAATTTACATGTCATCATATACTCAGCAGCCGAAGCCATTGTTAGATCAATAGGAGGCAGGATTAATACTGATAATGACCGACTCTACCGCAGTAAGAAGGGTATCAAGCAGCAATGGGAACGCCGCGCCGCCTAGAGAAGGGGATTGCTGCGCTGAGGTCTGACACTGTGAGGACCCAGCAACACATGGCTGGAAATAAAAGCAAGAAGGTCCAAAAAGAAATGGATAAAATACTGATTAGGTATAAGATGCATGTAGCGAGAAACTCAGAAAATACAACAGTGCCTGACTTACTGGATACAATAAAACAGAAACTAAGGGCCAAGTCAGAACGACTGAGGAGATACAGGGAGTCTAATCTGATTAAATCACAGAACCGTCTGTTCAATACCGACTAAAAGCCCTAGTACAGGGCCCTAAGATCCAACAGAGTTCAGACACTTGATCAGCCGCCAGGCAAGGACGTAATCAAACAATTCTGGTAATCGATGTGGTCGAACCCTGCTCAACACGCTCAACAGCGTCCCGTGGATTGAAAGGGAGGAAGAAGGTGTGATAAATATCACAAGGATGAAGCGCGAGTTCTTAACTCGTGGGATGACTTACCTGCCACCGAAAGGGGAATGTATGAACGACCCCTCAAAATACAGACCCATTACTTGCCTATGCACACTCTACAAAATGTTCACATCGTGTTTGGTCAAGAATAAATACCAGCACCTCCAATCGAAACAAAATATTGGCAGAGGAGCAAAAGGTGTATTGTAACGATGTTACTTAATTTTTCTTATATTACAGAGCGTAAGCCTAATTAATTGTTGTTAAACCGTATCTTTGGTATTTGGTGTCATAGAAACACCATTCGTTTTGGTAAATTATCGTAAAAATAATATATACATTACTATCTTACTGAAAGCCGCGCGAAAATACAGGAAAACACTTTCCGCAATTTACCCAAGGTTTTCCTAGTATCAGTAGTACGCACCGTACCGGCGGCGGCGAGCCCCACTTCGCAAGTACTGAGGACCGCGCAGGCCTCATCCTATAAAACCAGATGTACCGCACTAGAACGGCCAGTCAGTCCGGAGTCGAGTCAGTCGGCAGTCGAGAGGCAGTCTAGCACCGAGCAAGCAGCATACCCCACCAGTAGGAGACCGACCGACCGAGCAGGTAAATATCCGTCGTACCGTATTCCTGGTCCATGATCCTTTCCCTATTGGCAAGTGGAGTAATCCCGGCCATCCTGCCTTGGCAAGCGGAGTAATCCCGGCCTACCGTAGTATTCCCGGCTCCCCTATTGGCAAGCGGAGTAATCCCGGCCATCCTGCCTTGGCAAGTGGAGTAATCCCGGCCATCCCTATTGGCAAGTGGAGTATTCCCGGCCATCCCTGCTTGACAATACCGGTTGGCAAGCGGAGTAATTCCGGCCATCCTCCTGTAGTAATCCCAGCTCCCCTATTGGCAAGCGGAGTAATCCCGGCGATCCTGGCTTGGCAAGTGGAGTAATCCCGGCTAAGTATCCTTCCAAACTAAGTCCATCCAGGAACCGTTCTGCTGAACCGACCGTGTCATAGAGCTGGAGCTATTGAGAACCGTATACCGTATTTATCGTAGGGCTTCCGTACCGTATCTACTGCCACACGTACCGTAGGGCTTCCGGACCGCTACAGTTCACCGTATCTAGTACCGCACTTACCGTAGGGCTTCCGTATCGCTACCGTTTACCGTATTTCCTGCCATATTTACCGTAGGGCTTCCGTACCGCTACCGTTTACCGTGTGTACTGTGTACTGCCATATTTACCGTAGGGCTTCCGTACCGCTACAGTTTACCGTATTTACTGCCATATTTACAGTAGGGCTTCCATACCGCTACCGTTTAACGTAATTGCTAACATACTTACCGTGGGGCTTCCGCACCGCTACAGTCTACCGCGCGATTAGAGTTTTCGATTCTTTTACTACCGTTTTGAGTTTTCTTAGGTATTACCGGGTTGGTTCGCTTAGAATAAGTTGTCTGATACCTTTAGCTATAAGAAAGTTAGGTTTATACTTACTGTCGGATAAACACGACCATTATTTTGTTTACACGGAGTGTTTCATTTACCAGGGACCGATTCCGATTATTTAAAAACCGAACCTTGGACAACCGTTTCTCCACTGTCTAAAGGCTACCCGATAGGCGAACAGCGATCCCCTTTGTCGCTGTAAATATCAAAGGGGTGGCGCCCGAGAAAACCGAAATACAGGAGGTCGCAAAAAGTAAGTAAAGGGCGCCGTTACAGTATCAAGAGGTCGCAAGGATGCAAGGAGCAGTTCGTAATAGATTCCGTCGTGCTCGACCAGGCGGCTAACAAAAATGGAAACATTTTCACAGCTTTCATCGATTACAAGAAAGCTTTTGATTCAGTTCCTCATTGTTGGCTGCTCAGGATCTTGAAGATTTACAAGGTAGACCCAAGCACAGTAGAGATCCTCCGTCATCTGATGTCGAAGTGGAGCACAATCCTGCAGGTAAGCCACAACGGAGAGCAGATAACATGTGATCCAATAAACATTAGAAGAGGATTTTTTTAAGGTGACAGCTTGAACCCGTTGTGGTTTTGCATGGCACTGAATCCCCTGTCATCGCTCCTTAACAGAACGGGTTATGGATTCCAACTAGAAAAAAGGAACAAGTAATCAACATGTCATCTACCACCTGCTGTACATGGACGACATCAAGTTGTACGGGGCGAGAAAGAGATAAAAGAGCTACTCCACCTCACAGAAACCTTTTTAAACGACATTAATATGCCTTTCGGTTTAGATAAATGCAAGACGCTCAGCATTAACCGGGGCAAGTTGGTCTCGAATGGTTTTGAGTTGGAAGCCGGAGAGCGCATAGAGCCGATGGATAAAATGGATACATATAAATATCTAGGACTCCTTCAGGCCAGGCAACTCCAGCACAGGGATATTAAGGAGAGTGACAACCGAGTATCAAGGGTGCCTCGTCGACATCCTGAGGACCAAGCTGAATGGTAAAAATACCTTCAAGGCAATTAACACCTTCGCCATGCCACTTATAACGTACACATTTCGTGTTATAAAGTGGAATAAAACTGAGCTGGAGAACATCATGATCAAAACCCGAACATTTACTAAATTTAGGACTCATCACCACCCAATAATGGCGGCCGAGGTCTAATAGTTCTTGTGAGGATGCACCAGAAACAAGTCAACAGCCTACAGCGCTTCTTCAAGGAGAAGACTACACCTCTGCACAAAGCTGTCAACTTGGCGGATAACAGATACACGCCTATCGACCTTTTGCATGCAGCCGAAGAGGGGTTGCCATCGGATGCATCCCATGTTGCTGGCAGGATCCGGGCGTGGACAGGAAAGCCTCTGCATGGTCGCCATCCAAACGAGCTCAACCAGAAATATGTCGACAATGAGGCGTCGAACAAATGGTTGAGTCAAGCGGATATTTTTCCCGAGACCGAAGGCTTCATGATCGCGGCACAGGATCAAGTGGTAGCAACAAAAAACTACCGCAAAATCATCTTGAGGGAACCTGGCCTAGATGATGAGTGCAGGAGGTGCGGCGAAACTTCAGAAACAATACAACACATTACCGCAACATGTAAGGTACTGGCCCCGAGTGCCTACCTACAACGACACGATCAGGTTGCTGGCATTATCCATCAGCAGCTAGCAGCTCGACACAAGTTGATAAACGATTCCTGCCTTTATTATAAATATCAGCCTGCGAACGTCTTAGAGAACAATGACCATCGACTCTACTGGAATAGAATCATCATCACGGATAAGACAGTCACACACAACCGGCCGGATATCACCCTCACTAATAAAATTAATGACACTACCCTGCTCATTGACAACTCTGTGCCTAATTCCCACAATTTGATGTCTACATGGCAAAAAAATGACGAAGTATAGACGACTAGCAGAGGAAGTCAAAATGATGTGAAAGCAGAGAGAGGTGCATATCATTCCTGTAGTTATATCAGCAACCGGAGTTATCCCAAAAAACTCAGTGAAAGCTTACTGAAAATTCAACTCCATCCTCAAACCTACATACAGCTCCAGAAGTGGGTGATTCTTCAAACTTGTTCAATAGTTAGAAGTCACCTTAACATGTAATCCCAATAGCGGTAGATACTTGTCGTGGACCGTCTCTACTAGGAACTCCATCTTTAATGTGATGAGAAACAACAAATTTAAAATAATAATAATAATAATAAGCTCTTTATTTCCAACAGGCAAACGCCCAATTATAGGAAATTCACATACACATTAAGAACAAGTAATTCACAAAGATATTGTTATATAAAGAAAAATAATAAAATATGAAATAAATAACAGGTATAATTAATTATTAACTAGCAAACTAAGCTAAGACTAAAAATAAGGAATGTAGAGAAACGAAACCGATCAAGAACTGTACGAATAACGCAAAATAAGTTAGGGAAACTAAAAAAATAAAATGAGCCAAAATAAGACGTGACAAAGAAGAAGGGAATGAAAACAAGGGAAATACAGATGAAGAATGTGGATACAGTTAACGCCTCACGCAGGTGTTTCAGGACGTTAGACAAGCTGCTGGTATGTATATCACAGGCGTTTGATACAAAATAGAAACTTTTCCAAATGTTGTTGTTGAATATTAGATCTCGCCAATCTCAGAGTGAACGCGGGTTGCTAAACGCGGTACATGAAATGGAATACTTTCCAAAAGAAAGGGACAATCGGTCACATCATGGAGAAGCGTATAAAGGAATGTCACCGATTGTGAGTCTCTGCGCGAAGACAGTGACAGTTCCCCGAATCTGGACAACAAAAGGTTATGATCAAACCCTCTGTCTGGGTAGATACCCGTCCCCTCTGAACATAAGATATTTGAGAAATCGCCTCTGCACAACTTCCACCAAATCAATGTGGCAATCATACAACGGACACCATACAAGTAACCCATAATCCAGCCTTATTCTAACGAATAAGGAAAAAAACTATTACAACTTTCAATTAGAAACCCCAACATTCGTGAGGCACCAGCCACCATGTGCTCTGTATGAAGAATAAATTTAAATTTCTCGTCAAACACTATGCCAAGATCCCTCACAGTTGACGATTTATCCAAGACAGTGCCGCTAATGGAATAGTTGAAGATGATGGGACTTTTATTCTATTATGGGTAATGCGCACCACTCGCTAACAGCATCAACATTAGCCTGCAGTCTGCAATCTGCAAAGGTGTAAATGCGGTTGAAGACTTTAAGATCGTCAGCGTAGGCCAGCTAGAAACAGTCAATCTTGCGAATTAAATCATCAACAAATATTTATGAATAGAAGGGGCTAAAGGTTGGAACCCTGAGGTACTCCGGAGGTTTGGATAAATGTGTCAGATCTAAAGCCCTCAAACTCGACACACTGCCTTCGATCCAAAAGATATGATTTTAGGAGTGCGATGAGACTGTCTGAAGAACCAAATAGACTGTATGTCTTTTGTAATAATACATAAAGATCAATCTGATCAAACGCTTTGTGGAAGTCTGTGTAGATTATGTTGACTTGGCTCCTTCATTGACAGCCTCGCAGACACAGTGCGAGAGAGAACACATATTAGAACTACACGACCGTTTTGAGAAAAGTTCATGTTGGTATGAGAGAGAATGGATCGGTATGAGATAATATTTGAACAAAAGCCAGTTATCAGCAAGTTAATATGCCAAATGCGACAGGTAATTATGTGACACGGTAATAGCATAACATTAAGGTAAGTTGCGCAGTACAAAAAAGTTAAGTCAACTAATTACAGTTCTTTTGTTAGCCATTCGATATTCGAGACGATATCAGACACGACAATAAAGAAACTAGACATTTCTTAATTAAATTACGATAGTAACGAGCCAGGACCTAAGGTTATTTATCGGTAAGTTAATAAAACTAATACTAAAACTGTATCATTTAAAAGTTGCTGCACAAATAAAAATACGCTCAAAACGAGAGTGCAAACTTGTGCAAAATAAATAAACCAGAGAAATCTGCTCTAATTTTTAATAATTTCCTTTGAAGCAACCAACTCGCTACTAGGGACCAAGTCCCTACTTTTCGATAACATTTTTATCTTCTCCATGAATTTATTTCGCAATAAATTTATTGACACACCATTAAAAGCAAAAATAGAACTAAATGCGCAATGTTCCTTTTCAGCCCTATTTTAACTTGAAAGGAAAAATAAAATAAGTTTTAACAGCCCCGACTTAATTCTTGTTCCATTTACCGTGCGATTGCGAGTATTTAGTAATTACTTGATAAAGTTAGAGTCGCCTAACTCTCAACCAAGTCCGAACTGGGTCATTAAACATAGCGATAACTTAGGGAAGCTTTTGACACCTCAGTCCGGATAAGACTCTGTACAACTTCATTTTCACGTCACTCTAAGAAGATTCGTTAAGCATTCCGGCTTTGAAACAAATTTAATTTACTTGAATACTTTGTAACCAGCTTTAATCGTTGGGTGCCAAATATGTAACCTTATTTGCTAATTGCTCATTAGGCGTATGGACCGCCATGCCAGGTTAACTCAGCGGATTAATTTTTTTTAAAGGCATGGGTTTATGTCGTGGCAGTTGGGGTAGGGCGCCACTATTTTTTTTTTATAAGAAATTTATCAACGATTACTCATCCTTGCAAATAGGGTCATAAAATTCAGAAAAATACCGTTAACGTTAAAAATTTTAAATACACAGATGTTATTATTTTGACTTCAATTTAGCAAGATAAACATCATTCTACTTACAAATAACTTACTTATTTAAAAATATAAACTTACACCAACTCTTTCAGGACAATTAATCCTGTCTCAAATCAATTTGAGGTTAAGGTTACGCTCTTAACCTAATAGGAAGATTCTCTTGTAAGGTATCCCACCCATATTACAAGAATAATAAATCAAAGCAACATAAGATACTACTTGTTAAACTATGCCTTATAACCTTAATATTGCCCAAATCTTATTATACATAGCCAGTAAAGATAAGCAGGTATAAATGAAATGAGTGTTAACCAAACTTAACCTAAATCAATCCCATTGCAGTGACAATATCAGTAGACCAATAAATAGTCCTAAATCATACCAAATCAATAAAATACCCAGTGAGGTAAATATGTAGCCGTTAAATATCTATAGGTAACAAGGTAAACGAATTGAGCTCATTTCGATTCCGATATCAAGACGGCAAATTAAATTAGCAAATGTCAGTTATGTGAAACAAATCACTGTCATGAGCTTTACATGTATCGCTCAATTACCCAAAATACAAACCCAATTCACATAAATTTCCAAGTTCACAGTCGGTGGCACAGCCTTTAGTGCAGGTAACAATGGCGGCCCCTTGCTTTTAGACAGTGGAGAAGGATCGTGGTGAATTATAATGCCTGAGCGCCATGCGGTTAACTTTTCGCTATGCCCTGATGCAGGATCTTCAGTGAGATTTGACCAATAACCACGAATTGTTCTCCTCCCCGCTGTAATCTATTGCGATAACTTGGAAGGGGAAATAAAAAAAATACCACCCCAATTAAACAACAATAACAATGTGTATATTCAGTGATGGTGACTATACTTTTGAATTATGTTTACTATGTTTACATATGAATAGTTCCAAAAATATTTATATCACAGAACGCTGAAAAGAAGTAAAACACGCAATCAAAGACCACACCAATACTATCCAGATTAACTGAAGAATCCAGTATATCTATTCTAACTATTAAGGATATTCTCAGTTATTCCCAAATAACTTGAAGGTAAGCTATATTTTAGCGAAGCAAACCCCTTAATCACTCCGAACATTAAACAAAGTCACCCGAAGTTTTTGATTAAAGTAGCCCCTAAATCACCATAAAAGAAAAAAAAATAAAATAAAATAACAATGTAAATTCACTGCATACACTAGATAATATCCTAAAATAAAACTTATCTAGCCAACGTTATCAAGCCAACAGTGAGTTCATCCAGGATCCAGGTGTTCGTCAAATCGCTGGATTGTCACGACCGAGAATTCACACTTCGTGAGCGTTGAGGCTTGGATCAGTCAACGAGACACGCAATTAAATTGATGGTTACTCCGAAACCACGTGTAGTCGGAGGAGTCTCGGTGTGCAGTATGGAAACCCAGGAAGTCACTGAAAAGCCATAGAGATAGACCAAAAGGCTGAAGTGGAAGATCAAGAAGAAAACCAATAGTTGTTACTTAAACAACATACCTTAAGATATTTAACAGGGTTCAAGCGGGCGGCAGCTCTCGAAAGTTAAACCCCCAACATGGGTGCAGATAGCCGAATCTACAAATCTTCACTCATCTACAATCATTCATCAGACGAGAAGCCAACGACGACCACAATCCTGCTAAAAAGCTTCATTAAATAATCTCCTTACTAGGGTACTGTATATTTCACACTAAATATCAGTATCTCAAGGAAAAATCCAAATTTCGAGAGCCACGCACTGAAACCTTCTGGTTCCTTCAAGATCACGAAAGGACTAAATTGGCTTACCCTAAAATGACTACACCAGAAGAATCATCACCGCGCCTGCCCAACGTGTCATGTTGTCAGCGTCTCTATTTGTGACAGAGTACTAGAAAGTTATTACGTCATACTACCGGATTCGCCAAATCAAGCGATAAAATGACTTAATCCATAATCCATGCGTTATGTGGCAGTCAAAATTATAATCAACACACGTCACTAATATCATTATGCCAAATAAGACATTAACTTGGCAACAGTGTCGACCGTGAAGGCCACGCATTTGTCCAGAAACCTGTCAATTATGCCGCCAAGATTACAT
>MU183119.1:35226-47097 GCA_016904865.1 Pissodes strobi
TAAGCTTGAGTAAAAATAAGGCACAGGACCATTTAACCCTTAAAATGTGGCAAAGATGAAATTGCTGCAAATTGACAAATAGCAGAATTTCATTAGAACAAGCACTAATTCATATTTTACTATATTTTCGTCAAATAATGTTTGCATAAGATTCATTCAATTTTTTTTGTAGTTGTGGATTGCCAAGTAACCCCATGGGGACCATGGTCTCCTTGCGACGCTGACTGCGGCCCTGGTACCATGTCTCGTTCGAGATCCATCAGGGTCCAACCTCAGAATGGTGGGCGTCATTGTCCGAGCCTGGAACAGAGAAGGGGTTGCCAGGTATCCACTTGCCACCATCATCCAGACCCTGCAATTAAAGGTAAGTTGTTGATGACCCAATGGGATATTTTACAATTATTTTGATCTATATAAGATGTCTCACAAAAGGGGAGCAACATAAATTTAGCTTTTTTAAAATAGGATAGTCTATATTTTTAACTTAGAACTATTTCCTTCATTTGATGTCTATTCAACCCTAAAAAACTATGTTATTTGATGCTGCGTTGTCAGTTTTTTCCCTGAAATTTTTCATATTTTATAGGTCATAACCAAAAAACTATAATTAACCAATTTATATACATTTCAAAAATATTGTCTGCAGGCAGTACTACTACGGCTTTACAAACACAATTAAAATATTATGGAGATTTATGAGCAGTGTGCTCAAATTTTAACTCACAATTTTCAAGTTTTCCTTAAATAGCACACTCTTAATGTGTTAACGAAAATTCTAATTCTTTGCGGCGCGGCGTTGCCAAATTATTATGTTTTTCCTAAAACAATTTACTAATTTTTGGATGATATTCATTGATTTTAAATTCAGGGTCTAATTACGTTTCTCTACTTATAATAAGTAAAATTAAAATTTCTAATACACTGATAATGCAAAGTAAGAAGAATATTCATTTCAGAATTTTAAAGAAACAAAAGTAGTATTTCTTTAAAAATATCAAATTACCTACTTGAACTTGTATTCTGTCCTTCGAAATACTACTAATTATTTTAGTCATTGTCTACAAATAAAAATGATTTTTAAAGCTGATTTTATTGTGAAAAGAAGAGGAAGAACATTAAATAATACAAAGTTATTAATTATTTTATTTTGTAAAGTTTAACTGTTTTCCACACCACTAAATGAGATACAGCTTTCACGCTCTTTTTTATAGTGGTGTCCCCTGGAGGCCTATACCACTTCAATAAGCTAGAAGCTAAAAGCTCAATTAGTTGCGCCATGTTGTCGAACATGTCTCTCGACCTCATCAGCCTTAGGTTGATTATCAACTGACTCGGCTTAGGGAGTTTAGTTAACATATTTAACATAATACTTGTGCGTTAATGGCAAAACGTATCACTATCCACTACAAAACCGAAAAAATCGAAAAATTCTTCAATTTGTATTCTACATTTTGACCAAAAATCATTTAAATGTAAACGTAAACAAAAGTTTGTAATTTTATACTTTGTTTTATGTACAAATAAAAGTTTTTATGAATATGTTCGATATTATAATTTTCAATAATTATATTATTATTATAATAATGTGTATTATACTTAGTAAAATAAGTATTAAAATCAAAGCTAATGATTGGTTCATCACATTTTATCTTTAAAATAATATACATTGTAGCTTAAGGTTCGTGAGTTGTTTAATTGTTTTTCTCAATTTTACATCTCATAATAAAATACAATTAAAAAAACACATGCTCGGTACAAGGCTCTAAATTACAACTTATTTTTTCTTTTATTTATAATTGATCGTATGTTAACTATTTTTTTAAAAAGTTCTGATCAAATCATTTTTTTTGGCAATCGGAATGTTCAAATATAACTTTTAGAAATAATGATAAAGTCAAATCAACTAAATTAATACGCTTATACAATGAAATTTCCCCAAATTCTGAAACACAGCTTTGGCGCGCTTTTTTATAGTATTAGCCCCAAGAGACCTATTTCTTCTACTTCACCACAATCATTCTAATTAATTTTAAATAGGAAATTCATTATTTTAGGGTTAGTCAAATTTTCTGAGACCGACAAGCGAAGAAAGGTTTAGATATTCTTCTAAAAAATGGTATATGGAGTTCAGTCAATATTCAACACATGAATTATATTGTTAATAAGAACAAATTTGGTAAACAAAGTTAATTAAATAGACAAAATTCCTACATATTGCCTACATTTCCATCTGATTCACAGACACGTATTTTTACCACCTTGTTTTTGAAATAGATACACATGGCAAATTTAATTTTATCGCTGTTTATTTTTTTTTACTTATTTTTATTTTTACGCTTTTACTAATATGTTTTTATTTTATTTTTATTAGCGCTACAACCGATTGTCGGTAAGATTGTCATACCAATGTTAATATTCCACTAATACAGCATTGACATCGCAAATTAATAAATGTATGCTTCACATGATATGTATTTTAGTATATAGTACAAATGGTAAGTATGTAAAGCTTATTGTAAGTTGACGGATTTATTTTTCTTCTTCTTCCGATTTAATGTGTTGTTGTTGGCTGTGCAAAAAAGAGAGGAGTCATAAATGACTCAACAACAATAAAAAATAATTCCGGTTGCTTACCAATATTCATACATTATGCTTTGTCGACAATATTTAACGATCTAATTCATATTTCATAACCATATAGATATATCAAAAATTAATTTTTATCCATATTCTACCGTCTATATAATTTACATAAATTATTGATTTAGTATACAGTATATCATTTTAAATTTCGTATATTTAAAATTAACTTAAATTTGGTTTATATTTCGCACATTTGATATGTATTTTCGTTGCCACGTAAAGGCTTCGAATATTTAATCGAATTTTCGACATCACTGCGCCATCTTTGTAGCTGTTGAAGGCAGTAAATTTCCAGCCTGGTACATGCTTTAGTGTTTTCCACACGAAACAGTGATTCATGCGACCCGTGTCTGATGGAGTACTGCGGTTATCAAAAAAAAATAACGTTGGTACTATTTCATCGTCTAATTGTACTACAATCATTGTTACAATTTATTAATTTAATTAATTGTTCTTGATTATGGTTCGCATAGATGTTAGCCAGTTTGGCTAGGATCATCTATTGCTTCTTTTCTTGTTTGGTCTCGAAATACGTATTTAAATGTGCAAAATTTCACGTTACCTAGTGCTGGTTTAGTACTAATGAGTAGTACGCTTTTGAAGGTTTTTTTTTGTGAAGAAACACTTGGTCGAGGTTAATAGGGCACAGCCATGACACTTTCTACAGTCATTTGGTAGAAGTGGTCGATAGCTCATCCTAATGGGATTTTGAGCTAAGGCTATGTAAATAGGTTTTTGCATATCTTATATTTGGTTGCCTGCCTGTATTTTTGATGGATTAGTAGCAAAAAACCTAATTTCTTCACGGAAGGATATTTATCTGCCAGACTGGGAAAGTCACATGGAATAGAGGTTAAACATTTCTATAAAACCCTCGTTAGAACACCTTGACTTGAGGTAAATATTTAACAGTATTTAAAGAAGGTATTCATGAATTTAATGTTCCTAAAGAAAAAAAAACTATATTTTCTCTTAAAATAATCTGTAATGGCTAAATACCATTAAATTATGTTATCTTCTAGTTGCAAAGTGGTTTTAATATCTCTAATTAAACTTAAATGTTATCTCTAATCTAACAATTTGTAAATTAGAATTTTTTTCCATTAGATTATTCTCTGATTTGACCACTTTCTATGTAAAACATAGTTTTTAAAGCTCTAGTTAAACTATAAATATCTTTTCGAGATAACCTACTGATTATTTTCATAATTTATAGTATCTTTGCTATTCGTACTGTATTGGGCTTCGTTCACATTTTGGTTCACTTCACTCCATTTCATTCTAAAGTATTAAAGGGGTTATTCTTTATAAAATGATATTCTCATTTTGGTGGTTGTCAATGTCTTATATTATTAGGTATATTATATATTTTTGGTATTATTACAAGATTGAATTAAGGGATTAGTGGTTTAATAAAGCTTTATCTTGCTGACTTTGGATTGTGCCAATGAACTTTCCTTTCGCTTAAGTAATTAAGCTCAAGTAATTTATACTTAACTGGGTGTTTTGTATTGAATTGCTGCGCTGGCTACAGGTACCGCCAATAATTTTGTCTAGTGTTTTAGACGTTTTATATTTTTAGGGTTTTAATTTTACCTCTACCATCCTTACTAGCTGTTTGCTGGCTTGCTTGCTTACCTTTCATTACAAAACTAACCACTTGTGAGGAGTATACAGTGGGTACTGTTGGTGTAGCTGGATAGTTGTTGAGACCTGAGTATATGATAGCATCCGTGCTGGTTTGAGAGCCACAGAACCCAGATAAACCTAACTTAGTTTTATTTTCATTCCATCGTATGTGAGCATTCTAATGTAATAATGAATTTTGATTTTTGATAAATTAATAACTGTATTCTTTTTGAATAATTTGATTCGTAAGTGTAATTACGGTTTATAGATTTGATTGCTCTTATATTTGAAAGATACATTTGCCTACTAGAGATTTTATATTTGAAAAACTTTGCTTTTAAGCTAGTTTCCATAAGTTGTGATTTCTATATATAGCTAATAGTTTTTTCTATTACATGTAAAGCCTCTGTAGTTGGTATATGTTATACTGACTATGGTGAATATAGCGACTTAATTCGTGATCACGACTTGCTGGGTTTTTATATCAATGTGCAACTCATCCCTCACTGAGCAGCTGGATTTACACACTCTCCTCAACTGCCTCTTCTGTTTGATTTTGTTTTATTGTTCTTATTATTTTAATATTATTTTATATCAACTATAACCTTACTCTCTGCTATTAAACAGAGAAAGAGTGTGGCAACAGTAAAACTGTAGAAACTAATGTCCACAACGAGCGTCAAAATGTAATATTAGAGTAACATTGATACCGTAGACATATATGACAAACAATTAAAATTAAAACAAGATAGAATACCCGGTAAATTAGACTGTTTGTTATTGTCTACAAATAAACATGATTTGAAAAACTGCTATCATCAAAAAGACATTAAATAATGAGGTGAGGTTTTGGCGTTTTTTATAGTTGTTTCCCCGGGAGGCCTATTCCACTCCAAAACACTAGTTGTGTTGTCGAACATGTCTCGCGACTTCATCATCCGTAAGATGATTATCAACTGACTGACGCGTTACTTTACTGTGTAATATAGGATACCCACGCCCCATCAAGCTATCCTGTTGAAGACCTCCATGGTTTTCTATATTATCTAAAAGAATAGTACAGCGTCCAATATGTCACTTCACCATATTGTGCAAATTTATATAAAGTTTCATTAAATCTTTTGCCAACCTATAATCTCACTTACTCAAGTCAGTTTTTATTTACCGAACTTTTCACCCAAAAATTTAATAACACCAAATGAAAGTAGCTAAAACATTAAAAAATAAACGAGTAATATCAGGGCAAACTGTATAGAACTTTTCGCATTTCAAGAAGTTTACTTTTTTAATCTTCATTAAGGGCCCTTTTATATGATATCTCCTTAATGTGTTCTAGAAGAGTTTAACGTTATTTTGTATTGCTTAAGATATTATTTAATAATTATATAAACTAAATTGGTATAGCTATATGCATGTTAGATATTGAGAATATATTATATATAACATGCCTGGCACGATTAGTGTGATGCCAAACTTACTGCTTAGGGTGTATGGTTTCGAAGAAATGGCGCTCCGGGCGGCGGCGCAACCGACCAGCAAAAGCATGTAATAGTAAAGAGATAAATATTATTTAATTGAAATGAAATAAAATATGATTGTCATAATAATCTAATAACATGTTAAAACATAGTAACAGAAATTGTAACTGATATCAACTTGTAATGATATTGTTCACTATATATACACACTAGTAAGCTTATAGGCATGTCAGACCACAAAAAGGTCACTCAGTGATCCCTAGTGATCCCTAATTCCCTAACTGTTTATTCAAAATATTATCCCCTACCCCTACCTGTGACTGTTTGTTTTGCTGTTTTTGCTATCTCTTTTGCTGCCTGTTTTGTTGTCTGTTCTGCTGGTTTTGCTGTCTGTTTTGCAAAAACCGCAAAAACAGCAAAAACAGCCAAACAATCAGCAAAACAGACATTAAAAACAGCAAAACAACAAAACAGACAGCAAAAACAACAAACCAGATAGCAAAAATAGCAAAACAGTCACAGGTAGGGAGATAATGTTTGAAAACAGGTAGGGGAACCACTAAGTGATCTTTTTGTGATCTGACATGCCTATAAACTAACTACTACATACACAAAATCAATTCAACACTAAAATTTTTCTTTTATTTTCTTGAACCCTTTACTTGATTTTGATTACCTTTTTTTAAAAATTGTGTTAAAGTGTTTAAAAAATCAGTTCTTGTATGACATTCAGTGGAAGACCAATAGATCAAATTTCGGTAGAATATATGGTTAAAGTGTATCATGAAACTCAACTAAATGTAATATTTATTAAAATTTGCATTCTTTTTAAAACTCTGCACCGCCCTTAATAAATGAAAAATAGGGGGGGGGGGGGCGAATTAAAGAGCGAAATACTCACTAAACCGTGAAAGTTCTCAAATGGCAGCTATTTATTCAACAGATGTTGGTCTCCTACCATATATTACAGTGACTAAACACAAATAAATTAATCAGTGTTTTAGATGTGCAAATGTCAGCATGACATTAATAGATGTTTAATATTTAAAACACAAGGAAACTAATAAAAATAAAATGTTATATCACTTCAACCTAACTCAATTAGCACGAAAACTGAAGATTTATGTATCATTTATTCAAACACCTTAACATTAAGTACTAATACATCAAAACATGACAGTGTTAATGCATCAAACATTTAAATTAAATATGTTTATTTTAAAATACGAAAATAATCCTTACAAATTAAGCTCTATCTAGCTAATTAACATTAACTTTAACAGAAGGTGTAATAATCCATACATGTAAACATATTTCAACCTTTTTTATTTGACATAAACTATAAATGTGTCAGTACACGAAAATGTAGCAATTTAATTTATTAATTATGCCTTATGCCAAATGCTTTCCAATCTATTATAATGCAGTGTTCCATAGAGTTGTTAGCAGCAAGTTATATTTATATTATATTTATACCATTCCCATGTTCCATATTGTCAAAGAGGATTTTGCCTTGAAGCAATTCGACGTGTTGAAGAGGCATTTGGGCGCTTTCCATTACGTGTCGCAGAGTATATTTGCTTGCGGTGATCCTCTTTGGTCTTTCAGGTTGCGTAGCTCAGATAATGATATATAGAAAAATCACTCGCTAACTTCGAAACAAATGTACGTATATTGATGCCCAGGTTTAGTATAAATTGGCGTATGCACTTATGTTGATAACCATGTTCAAATATAATTTACAAGAGGAGCGTGAAGCGTATGACCATTCGTTGAGGACTGACTGGACTCGACCTATTTGGTTCCCTTGAAGCAATTTAAGGTTCCCTTGAAAGTATTTTTAGTTTATGTTAGATTTTAAGAGAGTTAATTCGTTTAATTTATATCGGTATGCTTAATTTAGTTTCACTTTGATTTAGGTTCACTTTACTTTTTACTTTTCCACTGACGTAACTTAGGGAGGCTTGAACCTGTTACCAGAAAGCGTTTGCCCTTGAGGTACTACTAACCAGATGACCAAGTTGTCGTTTACTCGGTTTGCACGTTCTTTTATACTAAAATTTGTTGAAAATTTACTGATTGGTTTTTAAAACATGTTTAGATAATAAGTATAATATTTTATCGTTCAAGATCAAGTATCAAGTTCAAACTTTAGACTGAGTGTTATTTTTTCGTGAATAAGATTACTAGTTTACAATATTGTAGCCCTCACGAAGTAAATAAAAATTTCTGAAAGCTTGAAGTAGCTTAAAAAAGCATTTCCGCTTAAAGAACGACACCCTAAAGAATGTTTTACCTTATTACATATATTTGTTCAGTTTGCCACCCATAAATTCCAAATTCGTGTCGACCAGACTGGCCGCACCAAAACTTTCATTGGCACAAACTAAATTAGCTAGAAACCGAGGGATGTAAATTCTGTTTAGAACTTTTCGAGTCTAGAAAGCTTTTAAAAATAGATCAGATAGCGAAAGCCCTTTAGCATTTCGAGATACTCTCGCACTCTCCGGCTTTGATTTGGTTAGTATGGCAGTCGCTCTAATGCGATGTATAATGATAAATGCAATTTCACTGATGCAATATAGTTTAGATAAAATATTGGTAACTATAAACAAAGTTAAAATAAAGTAGTAACAAATTAAGCATTTTATTTCATAGAGTTTTCCGCATGAGGGAGAAGCAACGTTTCGATTAAAATCCGTACGAATCGGGTTAGAGAAATACGCTCGGTGGCATAAAATTTAGTTTTTAGTCGAAAAATTAAACATCTACGTCAACGCGAAGTTAGAACAGTTTAATCGTATTATAAAGCTCAGTTTCGGTAAAAAGTTGGGGTATTTAAATAATAGGTAGACTAGCTTTTAGTCGGGAATGACAGCTGTTATAATCTCTTATTGAAAGTTTTCAGACATATAATGCAGGTGTAGAAATATGTCCGGTGTACATGAATGAAATTACGTGTATATATTGCATTTATTTCAATAAAAAAATAACCCAAACTAAATAAAATATAGATTAATCCTCTAATATTTTAGAAGTGACACATAATATCCTGATTGTTTTTTTAGAGCATATATTAAGCAACATTTTATCCATATATTTATTTAGTTTTGGTTTAAAAATGATTTAGAGTATTTATGAAATTAACCGGGGAAGAACCTAATATCTTAGAGCCGCGCCCACGAAAAAGATAAAGCTGTTGTGCTGGGTTGATTAATTTTAATATCGATTGTTGATGGCCCGTAAATTACAATAATTTTCACTTACGGGCCCAGCCACTGATCTTGACAGGGTATCTCTTACTCGACCTTCCTCAAAGAACTGGACTTGCTACATATCTAATTACTGGGCCAATAATCTAGTTTCAAAAAGATCGGATCTCATGGAATGAATTTCAACATCTTGACTCCGAAACATTGTTGCCAACTTAACGTATGTGAATAAGCGAGTCCAAGCGCATGAAGAACCATCCGACGTCACAGATCGGTCAATCGAACTTTTGCTCTAAACCATATTCGCCAAGCATCAAGTAAATACGCCTTAAAAATCTGCAGGAACGGTTATCTGGGAACGTTGATTCGATTGAACATGTCTAACTATCAAAATCCTGCCTGTCTAAATGTCAAACTCATATGTGAATGACACTCAATAAATGAAAACACGAAATCTAGAAAGATGAAGAAACCAAAAATAAATAATACACCGAAACACAATTAGATAAATGAATTATAATATACGTTAGATAACTCTTATGATCTCCAAATTGTTTGAGTTATTGAGTATTGAGTATTGTAAGCAAATTGTTAAGTTTTTATTAACTTTTAGATTAAAGAAAAGTTTGTGAGCATTTTCCTGAGTAATTAAGCGTTTGAAAGAGGTTTCCGAAACCTAGTCGAACTCCTACTACTCTGAAAGAGACAAAAATCAGACCTGATGTTATTATCATATCATAAGGATCGGGTCTGCTGTCGTATAAGCACTGTCGATTTTAAAGATTTTTTTTGGTTAAATGGAAAGATTACATCAAATGGAACACATTAATGCAAAAAAAAATTGCGGATGAAGCACTATTGACGCCAAAAATTGAAAAAGAAATTTTATAAATTACACATTTAACTGCGAAAACTCTCCCAATATGACGTTAATGATGACAATTTACTTGCAATGTTGTCAGACTTGGCTAACCTTCCTGATTTTCAAGTAAGCAAATTGCCAAGTCCAGGAGCATGTTTCATAAAGTAAGATAACAACTTGTGAGAGTAACTAAACAAGCGCGCAACGCGCGCTTGTTCCTTATATGCCTCAGACTAACCAAATAAGATCCCATTTGTTTCTTAACTAACCCAAACTAACCAAAACTAATTCAGACTAATGCAAACTAACCAACACTAGTCCAGACTGACGTAAACTAACCCAAACTAACCCAGATTGACCAAAAGTAACCCATACTAAGCAAAACTAACCCTGGCTGTTTAGCCATACATGTATATACATATAAGTAATAAAAGTTTACTTACGGTACACAGGTGACTCAATTTGTCCATTTCCCAGTAAATGTCCTAGACCAATTACATTTGTCATAAAATTAACGAATTTTAAAAGGCAAGCGCGTTACGCACGTCAGTAAATCAACCACAGCTAACCCAAAATAACCAACACTAACCCAAACTAACCAACACTAACTTAAACTAACCAAAACCAACCCACACTAATCCAAACTAACCAAGACTAACCAAAACTAACGCAGACTAACCCTAACTAACCAAGGTAATCCAAACTAAGCAAAACCAACCGAGCCTAACCAAAACTAACCCAAACTAACCAAAACTAACCCAAACTAACCAAAACTAACTCAAACTAACCCTAACTAACCAAAGTAAAAAGATAAACGCGCTATGCGCGTTTTTATATTCGCTATCCCAAACTAAGCAAATCCAACCCAGACTGACCAGAACCAACCCATACTAACCAAAGCTAACCCAAACTAACCAAAATTAACCCCAACTAACCCTAATTAACCAAAGTAAAAAGACAAACGCGCTACGCGCGCTTGTCTCTTCGCTATCCCAAACTAAGCAAAACCAACCCAGACTAACCAAAAATAACCCTAACCAAAACTAACCCAAACTAACCAAAGCTAGCCCAGACTAACCAAAACTAACCCATACTAACCAAAACTAACCCATACTAACCAAAACTAACCCTAATTAACCAAAGTAAAATGGCAAGCTCGCTACGCGCGCTTTTCTCTTCGCTATCTCAAACTAAGCAAAACCAGCACAGACTAAGTAAAACTAACCTATACTAACCAAAACTAACCCTAATTAACCAAAGTAGAGACAAGCGCGCTACGCACGCTTGTCTTCCGTATTCCAGATGAAGCAAAAATAATCGAAACTAACTTTAATTAGCCAAGCAAGCGCATTGAGACGAGCGCACTACGCTCTTGATCAACCCCGCCCATCACAAAATCAAAATTAACCCAAAGTAACAAAACAAATGCACTACGCGAGATACTCTCTTAAACTAATCCAAATGACCTTTTAAATTTGTATCTATTTCAATAAACCAAATGGATTATTTTATATGACTTATTATTAAAAGTGACCCACTTTTAGCGTAACATCTAATTCTAGTAAATCATATATTGTTATTTTATTAAACAAAGCCATTAAGAATCATTATTTATAAGAAGTTTTCGTCCCACAGTACTTTTGAAACATATTCAACACGAAGCTGTTATATTTTAGAACCAAATAGAAATTACACTTGGCAACATCTACCCGTACAACAGACAGCTGAGCCGTGCTAAGCCAAGGTCACCTATACTACAATAGGTGGCCTTGGCTAAGCCAACAGTCCTGGTTTAGAAAATAGTCATGTTGACGTTTATCTCATAAATATATTACAGTTTTAAAGTGCAAAATAGTATATTATGATATAAGTGTATAAGAGGGCCTTTAAAGCACGTAAGTTGCAAGGGCTTTAAAGGCCTCTTATACACGTATATCATACGCTATTTTTTATTACGAATGCATCATAATCTCAAAAATGTTTTAAATATTAAACTTAAGGGATATATTGACGAATATATTAATCTGTCACATTTGACATGATCAAA
>MU183119.1:51212-74001 GCA_016904865.1 Pissodes strobi
GATTTTGCTGCCAGTACTTATAGGCTTGCTGTTTCCTTCCTACAGCTTTTTCGCATCTTTTGTCGAACCAGGGCTTTCCTTTTGATGGTAACTTGATGGAATTTGGGATGTATGCTTCCATTCCTGAGGAGATTACTTGCATGATCTCTTCGCAGCAGTCTGACGGGTCGTCAGTGGCAAAGCAGACGTCGAGCCAAGGAAAATCTAGGTAAAACTGCCTCAGATCGTCCCAGTTTGCAGAATTGTAATGCCAGATTTTGCGAGGCAATGGTGGATCCTTCTGTATGAGTGGCAATTCACAAACCGTTGTAATAAGTTTGTGGTCAGAGGTACCTAATGGCGGACCAACTGTAACCTTGTACTGGTCAGGATTGGTGGTCAGAAAAAGATCCAGGAGGGCGTCGAATTCGCCCCTCTCTGAGATTCGAGTTGGTTCGTCTACAAGTTGAGTAAGCCCGCAGCTGATGGCAAATGCTTCAGCCTCTCTACCTTCGTTGTCGGTCTTGTTGTGATGTTTGAGCCAGTTGGTGTTGTGGGCATTGAAGTCTCCCAGAACGATTATTTCTGAACTGGGGTGATCGACCTGTATTGAGTCAAAGGTGGTAGCTAGTGTTGAGAAAAAGTTTTGGTAGGCTCTATCGCTCGGAGGGCGATAGAGACAACATATAAACTTGGTTAATCCCTTGGCGGTGAACTTGAGCCACATGACGTCAAGGTTGTTCGGTTCGAGTGTTTCCTCGCGATGACATGAAAGGTCGCTTCGGACAAAAAGGCATATTCCGAACTTATATCTAAATCGGGTATGTAAGTCGTAACCAGGATAGAGGTAGTTCACTGTTGTTGTTGTAGAACATACTTGTGTTTCTGTAAGGGCTAATATGTGTGGTCTATTTGCTTGTAGATGTTGGTGTACCGAATTTATGTTTGTATTTAGGCCTCTTATGTTGCAGAAATCTATTCTAAATTGGTTCGGTATCTTTGCTGTCTGTAAAATGCGGAATGAAGGGCTCCCAGGGCCACCCAGCGCCCGGAGATCCGAATGGCCGGGGAGTTTACCTCCGGAATATTTTGATCCTGGAAGCACCATCATGTCCATATACTCCTACTGTGAAACCCGGGATCACCAGCGCGGGAGCGGAACGTGATTTGGGAAAACCACTTAGCGCTCCCCAATTCTGGTGGGGTGGTCTTTCACCGGACGATGCGAGTAGGCTTATGCATCTACCACCTAGGGCCGCTTCTACTCGAAGCATCGGCCTCAGACTCATTCCTTTGGCGGTCCCTAGTCTGACAGGGGTAAAAATGGGGTTTATTGGATCACTCCCCAGTGATCAGCTCCAGACTTTGTACTTTGGTGTTCTCCAGCCTGGAGGAGGACGATGGGATTTGATGGGCCACATCCCGTGGCAACTCGGAATGGTGGGGGCGTCACTCCCCGTAATCAAACTCCTCTCACCAGTTTGACGTTCCTGCCAGCCAATACAATGCAGCCCCTCTTGTCACAAACTGTCATTGATCAGCTCCAGAATTATATCTAAAATGACGTGATGGGTGAATATTTTAAGGAAGTAGATTTTTTAGTGAAAAACTAAATTTTTTTGTTGTCTTAATGCCTTTTTTACACCAACCACTCTCCCCTTTCCCCTTTCTCCTCGACGAATCTGATTAAAATCTAAATTAAAATAATAAACCCTTTTTTTATCCTGGTAGCAGCAGCATCAGTACCAGGAATCGAATTTGTAACTTTTAGAACGAAGAGCCAGCGCGTATCCCGCTAGGCTACCAGAGCTCTGATTTGATTTAATTTGAAGATTATAGCCTAACGCCATCAGCGTGTGTGCGTAGGTGCGAAAAAGACGTTGAAGAACAAGCCTGTCTAGCCTAGCCAGCGTAGGCCTAAGAGACGCATGTGCCGTTATGATTAAATAATATATAAATGTTCCAGAGGTTGTTGAATATTAATAATAATACAAGTAATATAAGTATTTTATATTCTCAATGTTCCTCGTACAGCAAAATTACCAAAGTAAATCGTTTAAATTATATGAAAAATTTAATAGAAAATTATCTGAGTGAGCCTAAAAATATACTTCATCTTCTTTCACCACAGGAATCGAATATCTGCATCTTTCAGTTTTACTTAAGAATAAAACTGTCTGCAAAGTGGACACTTTACATTATTTAATGTTTACCGCATTAAACATAGAAAACAGAATTCGTGACTACAAAAACTTGATATTGCAATTCTTCATATTTTTTAATCAGCAGGTTTTTTCCAGCTTAACCTTTTCAGATTTTTTAGCTTAACTTCCGTTTTTGTGGTGTAACATTAATAGGACAATTTTCTTGATTAATTTTTGATTTGTGTTGAATATTGCAAGCGTAATACTGATAAACTCATTCATTATTTTATTCAGTCAAATAGAAGTGGAGGTAAAATAATGCAAAGCAATGAGAAATAAAACAACTAAATTAATATGATTTTTTATATTTATGTAGTAATTTAACATTAGCTAATGCACCATGCCATGGACTTATATTATTATGAAAATAACACTCTGGTATTCTTTTAAATTTGCTTAATTGTGGTTCACAACCAAGAGGCATAGTATTAATAACCTTTTCATCGAAAAACATCTTCAAAAAAATAGCTTTTTCATTACCCTTTACGTATATTTTGGGATTTTTGAAGAGTTGAAACACTTTTCGTAAAATATCTTCAATTTCATTCAAGTCTATATGTCTACTATCTGCAAGCAAATTTCTAACCGTTTTAAAGCTCTAAGTTTTATGCATGTACTGTGAAATTGTGTCTAAATAATTAGGAAAATGAAACATTAAATGATAACAGCTGTGCAGGTTCTGTCAGGAAAAGGAGCAGTACCACATACTGTGCCACTGCGACAGCTTGTCAAGCCTAATGTTTTTTACGCTGTAAGAAAAAAAGTCTGAAGTTCCAACAAAAACTATGAAACTATGAATTTAAGGCCTTGCTATGTTAAAATAATATAAGAAATCAAAATTGCTCATCTATGACTTGAGTACTTTGAAAAAAAGTTGTACAGCAACTAGAGGAACCGTAATAATAAAAATATAAAAACCAGATCTGCCACAGTTTTATCTCCGTGGGAAGCTCCAAACAACTTACGGCGGGGAATGTACGCTGACAATCACAGTAAACGGGACACAACCAAGCAAAAAAACTCAATTTTTATCGGCTTCCATTCTAGAATTTGTTACTTTTTGGTAAATCCTCCTTTGAAGCAGAGAGTGGATTATGACGGAAAAGTTTTCAGTGTCTTTTGAGCAAATCTACCATCCAACCTGCACTTTAGCGTTCTAGGCTATACCTGATCTTGTTTGTCTTGTTTAGTTGCCTGTTAGTGTCCAAACTCTATTCCTTAATTGGAATCTTACATTTTACTGCTTATCAGGTTTTGTGATTCCATTGCACGTGGACAGTTTTCTACTCTTTCTACTAGTAAGGAGAACTTTCTTAAAACAAGTGGAGCTGTCCGAAAAAAACCCTGCGAAAAAATCTACATATTGAAATTTTCGCGTAAAATGGGGCATTCATTTCAATAGGGATTGAGCAAATAAAATGAGCTATCAAAAGAAGAGGATCAGAAGTATGAACTCATTACCTTTCAGTGCTTGTAAGGGACTCGGCCTGTGAGATACCACTACATTGCTGTCTGAACCATTAGAACTTGTCTGATATTCTGAACGACTTTTAGGCCTCTGAAAGTCTTCCCAGTTCGTGCTTTGCGCCTGTTGTGGCTGGTAGTGCCTGTAATTGTGTTGAAAGAGAAGGAATATTAAATATATTTCCAGAGAAAATCAGAAATAAAGACAAAAGTCAATTTACCTGTACAGAGTATTTAGAGATATACTGATGCTTGATTTGTTGCCTTAAAACTTGGTTAAAACGAGACTTTTGCAACGAGATTATTGGGAGACTATCCACGTGTAATTGAATGGTACAAAATGGAGATACTTTAAAACTTAAAGTCACTCACCTGGTATGGCAATGCAGTAAAATGTAAGATTCCAATTAAAGAGTAGAGTTTAGGCACTATCAGACAACTAAACAAAAAAAAAAACAAGGCAAGGTATAGCCCAGAATCAAAAAAGTACAGGCTCGACAATATATCCTCTCAAAAAGGCACTTAAAACCTTTCCGTCACAACCCATTGTCTGCTCCAAAGGAGGATTTACCCAAAAGTGGTGACACATTTTAGAATGGAAGCCGATGGAACCTAGTTTTTTGCTTAGCATTGTTACCAACCCTACCTATAAATCGACCCGTCAAAACACAGATTTGGCAACACTTGTCCAACACAGAAACTCTTCCCGTCGAGTTCGGGAATTATTCTCCAAGACTAACATACCGAATTCTATTTTAATTAATTACATAACTTAGCAGCAAAAAAAAAACGATTATTCAACTCGACAATAATTATCTAGAACGTGTTTCAAGTACAACGCGTTGCTTGACACACGCTCTACCAATATTTCGGATTTATAGCGTCAGCTAATATTGATTTTACACACGATTCGAAATAAGAAAACTGCAGCCAGAGACGTTGTACATTAAGGAGAAGGCTGCAGATGGCGATATCTCCTCTGAATATAATGAAATCGCTGATATCACGGCGGAAGCGATTCTGCCAAATCCTTAAACAAGCTTTCAGAATAGTAAATTAATAAATTAAGAAAATCGTTCAATTCACAACAATATTCAGACATTGCTCCTGAAATAAAGGAATGGAAATATTAGAACATTAAATGCAAAACTGGACTCAGTCATATTATATTCAACTTATATATTCTAATAATCTCTATTTAACCCGCTGCCTATGAGACTCTGATCAACCAAAACAAAAAAAATTATTGGTTTGTATTTTAAATACCCGAACCTTTTATCGTGGCAAAAATTTTATAAAGCCATTAAAAATGTTATGCGCTACAGGGGATTATAAAAGATAAATTTTGCAAATAATAGTAAAATGTAATTCCCCAATTTAGGCCTTCAGTGCGTGTTTAAATTAAATTAAAATAGCGAGGAAACTCCCGCAAAATAATATTATTGTTAGCAACAACTCGTAAATTTTATTTTAATGTTTTAAATTTGAATAATTAAAAACACGTGTTATCGAACTCTTGCCCTTAATCAGTCTGAAATTGTATCAGCTCAGATCGTTGCGAAACTTGCTTACAATCGGTTGATGTCAACAAATGATTGAGAAGTATATTATTATTATTATTATTATTTAGGATGTTGTCAACTCGTTATAATATTTGTAATGGTAATTCAGGAAAATTCATAAATAAATATAATTAGTGTTATAAAGACATTACTGACGCTTCGAATTTTATACTTGTCCATTTCTTCATTAAACTTGCATGCTTCCTTCTAGACTAAATTATCTTTTTATAATTCTATAGCTATGCCGATTTATCATTTGCGCATGATGAAGCCCATGATTTAAAAGTCGGTAAAAGACGAAAATTTAACTATTATACGGAACATTTAGCAAAGCTCGCGGAAGCAAGACGTTCTAAGATTGAATAAATCTTTGAACTCAACACAATGATGTATATTGAGATCATCGATCATTCCTCAAAAGTGAAGGATAAAGATTAAAGACTTTTTCTTTCTCTTAACTAGAATTATTGCAATTATATTTGACCACAGGCACCGGAATCAAACAACATGACTACGAACAATATAGTAATAATTTAATAATTATTACAACCAAGAGGTAAGATTAACATTCCTCCTAAGGCATGGAAACATAATAATTCTTAACCCCAAGTAAGTAGGGGTACTCTTATGTACAATCAATTAATTTTAAACAACAATTAGGGACTAATTGACACCCATGATTTATAATTTAACTTCAATAATATTGAAATAATTTAAAGAAATCGGGTAATAAATTATAATTTTTCCCGTATTTACTGACAATTCGGTTCTAAGTAACTTCTGATCCAATTTCCAGTCACCTCTAACAGTAAAAAAAATGACCAGATACTTGATCACTGATTAAAATTCCACCTGGTATTCTTCTATTTAAATTTTAGATTAATTTTCGTTCATCATTTTGTCAAGAATGAGTTAAATTTGTTTCGAAATGTTAAAATTTTGAAAAAAGACACATAAAAATAATGTCATTGCTATATTATATTAATATTTCTCCAGTTAATTCCGGATAAAATCCAGCAACTAACAGTCTGTTTTGACAATAGTCTTTTATTTCATTGATCTCTAGAAAGGATAAAGGGAGTCACGCGTATTCTTGCCTTACCCGAAATTATATATTTGATATTAAGTGGGTTTCAGAATATCATGCTTCTTGACAATATAAGCTTTGATACATCTACACTTGAATGGTTTCGTAGTTAATTATTTTTGTAAAATATATGCCTTGTATGGGTGTAGTAGATCCTAATTTCAATGCATTTTATATTGGTTTTTGTGGTAACTGAATTTATTACCCACATTCCTAATCGGTTTGTCCTTGCTCTCTTTCATTGATTTTATGATTCAAGCTTACTCCTTTTAGTTTTTTGTATCTTCTAACTTTCTAGACGCGACGAGGTTAATTAGGGATTTTAAAGTGTAAAAAGAGAATGAAATAACCATAAAAACATGCTCCCAATATGCCACTATTGGATAATTGATCTCACCTTATTGTATAATTGTTTCTTCACGGAGGAAGTTATTTGTAGGTTTATACCATCAAAAAATCCCATATTATTCCGGTCCCAGTCCATTGTATTTAATGTAGCCATTATTTTTGATTAATTTCATTTGAGTCTGACATTTCAGGACTCGTGTCTCGTGACATCCTAGTTTAACGCGTTGCTTTGCGCTTGCCGATCAACAAGATCTAGTAGTATGTTCCAAACCGTGGAGGTTTTGATCTCAGATTTTTTAAATGTTCGTTTTTTGAACCACGGATGACGTCTTTGCTCATGGAAACACGTTGTCGTAGTGTAACGTCATAAAATAAGAAAATTGGGAACTAACCTTATGAGTGAAATATGACATGTAGCTTGTAGGGATAGGCTAGCTTAAGCTGTGGAAAGAGATATCCATAAAGTTTGCGCGTAAAGGGGACACTCTTCAAAAGTCAGCCATTGTGATTGGCACCTTTGTGGATCTTCTACTAGATCCATTTTGTAGAACCATTTTGATTTAGTTTTGTTTTTAAGTGATTTAGCTTCTTGTTACATAACAATTTAGCATGAATATGTAACAGATAGAAGTCGAATAAAGTCAATGATTCCACCCTTAATACCTTGCGACTACTTTCTTATTTCGGCGTAAGTATACCTTAAAAGAATTGTTGGCTGCTTACGGACGAGTGTAATATCGAAATGTTTTATGAAAAGGTTATTCTTGGAACGTTGCCAGATGTTTAATTGGCAAAGTGTTCGCCCTGTAATTTTTACGTGGTTGCGATTTAGGCCAACAGGAAAATACATAATTAATTGATGTGCTATCGTGAGTTTTGATTAAACGACTGTTTTTTCGCTTTCGCGTTAAAATTACGCAGTCAAGATATGTTATTAAATGCGTATGTTCCCTAACTTGGCAATGTTGCTCGAACTGCTCCGCAGTATTTAATATATGGTTTAATATAGGAAAAAAACCGACTGGAGCTAAAGGTACATTTATGATCGAATCGACTGAATGCGTTGAACAGACTGGATGATAGAAATTGTAAATGACGCCGGCCGGAACGAGATAGTTGCTGGTTGTCTGGTCATTGTCGATGATGGATTTATCGTTGGATTTCTTTGTTCTGCCAGCAATGTATAATATCATACAGCCTTAGATACGTTTCATTGCATATTGTAGATGTTAGTAAATTTGGCGACATCGGCTGCTGTAGTTTGCGTTTGATTGCAGGACAGTGTGGAACGGGCTTATGGTTCGAGTTTTTTTTTCTAGCTTTTTAACATCGAATTTCACGAGCTAGTTGCTGGATTTTGGCTCGATATCGTCCTCTTTCTTCAGAAAACCTTCTTAGGAGGTAGTGCGTATATATGTCTGATAAAAGATTAAGAATTTTTAATTCACCCTGAGGGGAATATTACTTTTTCGGGCGATAGAGAGTGGCGTAGTTTATGGCTTGACTGTGGATGGGCTGGTTTTTGCCTAAAGTCAAGATTGGATTAGTAACTCGCCACGTGCAGTGTATTCTGGAACAAAGTACGCCGTTTCCTTCTTCGAAGAATGTCTGTAGAAGAGAGCGTTTGCTCCCCAATTCGTCAGTACCATCGAAAAACCCTAAGTAGTTAGGTAAATAAATATACATATCTTATATTTTGTACATACTCATTTATTTTCTGTACAGAGGGGATTTATTTTATCAGAGTATAAGTTATTTCATTATAGTTCAACTAACGGGTCTCAGGGAGAATTGAAATACTGCAAAATGCTGCTATATAGAGAAAGTTACTTTCGAAAATGTATTAATTTTTGCACGTAAATCACGCAATATCATCAAACAAAAGATAATTTAGGCCTGGAACAGGCAAAGCATGATTTATTTATACTCATTATTTTTACAAGAAGTAATATTCTGGGGAAAATAAGCGTATTGAATGATAGTTCATGATACCGTTCTCGTATCGTATTGTCGTCGAACACTCATAGCTGTTTCTTTGTCTTATGGGCACCCGTATTGTATAATAGGGTTTAATAATGTATAAAGTTGTATATAATCTTTGATAAATTTCATTTCTACTTTAAATTTTGCTTATAAGAACTTGTAAAGTTATACATAAGCTTAGTAAATTTAGATTTAATATTAATGACATAAATGGACAAGCTTTGTTCTTTCCTGGGGGTCTGAACTCTTGAAATAGCAAACAGTGGTTATATTATTAGTCAGTTTTTCTTAGTATTTGATGTATATCACCTGTAGGGTGATATGATATTGGTTATATTATGACCTTCGCATTTTGGCAAGACGACTAATATTATTATTTTTAAATACTCATTGAATTGGGAGTGTTCTGAAAGAGGAGCTGCTCGAAATTGCCGTAAGTGATTGCATACTTAGCGCTTGTTCTCTTTCAGGGTTTTTTTCTTTTTCCTTTGTACGGGAGCCAGTTTTCCGGGGAGTCATTTTTGTTGGAAGCCAATTTTACCAGGAGCTATTCTGGCTGGATCTATTGTTGCTTGGAGTTGTGTATCTGGAGCAAGCTATTTTTGTTTGGAGCGAGCTTTGCTTGAAGAGAGATTTAGTAGCTAACCAAGTAGCTGTCAGTCAGTACGATTGGAAGTGGTTTATTGGTACCAACTGTAGCCATAGAGGTATGGGGATTACCTCAAATGCCACTGAGAGTTTATGGTCCCAAGGTGCATAGCTGAAGTCCGCGTGCAGAAGGCCGTAGGTGACATCGGCGAAGACCAGTTAAGATAAGTTTAGGTTATAACGGTGATCTGTTTACCTAATGTTGTTGGCGTGTTATTAGTATTTTCCAGCGTGTAGTAAATTGCGTGGTTTTTATTTCTTTCTGCGAAGTATTGATATAATTTTTGTTGAAACTTATTAGGTGTAAGCAAAGCTTACCAATGCATATATAAATAACTGCGATATTTACTAGTGTGATTCAATTAATGCTCATAGTTTTTTTTTTGCTTTATTTGAACATTCTTACAATTTAATTCATATTGTGGTAAATGATAAACATTGTTGTTCTGATTGACTAAATATCTGATTATAGTAATTTTACATAGCGGTATCTCATAAACTGAATCTTAAGGTTTATTCATGTACAACTGCGACACGTATACCATGGTACACGCGCAACGGAGTTAATAGTAATAAGTATTATTCTGATAACTTTTTTAATATTGCGTTTATTGTTAATTAGTTGGAATTGTTTATTTTTGATCTTCCGTAATCATTTATTACGTCATACAGTTAACATCTGATATGATCTAGTTCAATATTCGTGAGCATATATCAAGTTATTAATTGTTTTCCAATTGAGCTCTTTTACCCGTTTTTATATTTATATCATTTTGTTTTCAATTATTTTCAATACAACGCAGGAAAGTGTAGAACTCCTTTTATTTATCGAATTATACTCCGGGTAACTATAGAGTTCTGTATTAACTTTAGCAAAGAATATATAAGATAGTAACGCTACATGGTGTATATTCTTATAATCTACATACGCATATCAATGCATCACTCAGTATTTTATTCTCTCTATATATCCCGGGTTGGTGTAGGTTCGTATTATGAATATAATGTTACAATAACAATGCCATTTCAACAAGGTTGACCTAACCTTGTCATCCATGTGGAGTATCGCGTTCGTTGGAGTTTAACAATAATATTACGTGTAATAGGTAATGTAAATAACCTTCGTCTAGACCTCGAACTAGTCAGGTTGCCTTCACGATCTAATTTATGAAATACCTAGTGTTTTCCTGATACAGTACAAAAGAATAAAACACACACTTTAATACATCGCTGGAAATACTATAAACACGCAAATAACATTATGTGGAAGATCACCAGCGTTCTGTGTACACAGAACCATATCAATCTGACTTAACCTACACACTTATCTTATCTGGTCTCCGCCGATATCACCTCCTGCCATCTGAACGTAGGCTGCTGCTAGGCGCCTTGGAACCCATAAATTCTCAGTGGCAACCAAAAAAAAACAATCAACCGGACTGAGTGGTAGCCACTTGATAAGCTACTTAATCTCGCTCCAAATAAAATCCCTAAAAGAGAGCAAGCTCTAAGTAAGCATTCTCCTACTGCAATTTTAAACAGCCTCCTCTTTTAGACCACTCCACAGTAAATAGTGATTGATATCATAAAAAGCCCTAAGGAAAACTAAATAATCTATCTGCTGTTTTACTTTAATTTGCTCTTTAAAAAAAATCAAACCCTAGGCAAGATCAAATCCTTATGCAATTAATATCAAATCATTCACTAAGCTTATGTAGTACTTTGAAAGTTTTTGTAATCAAAAATCAAATTAGAAAAGAAATTTATTAAAAATCGTATACAACCTATATCCTATTATACAATACGAGTTTCCATAAAGACAAAGACATCAGTTATAAGTGATTGACTGCAACATGATACCGAGGACGGTATCATGAATCCCTATTCAATATGCTTCATCCCTGAATATTACTTCTTATAAAAGTAATGAATATAATAAAGTTATGCTAGGTCTGTTCCAGGCCCAAGTTATCTTATGTTCGATGATATTGCATGATATAACAAGTGCATGAATTAATACATTTTGAACAAGGTTCAAGAATAACACTTTCTATATAGCAGTATTGTAACTATAATTTGGTGATTTACACCATAAGAAAAGAAATCCCCCTGTACAGAAAATAAATGAGTATGTACAAAATGTAAAATATAACATATGTATATTTATTTACCTAGCTACGTAGGGTTTTGGTGGTGATGATGAATGGGAGCAAGGCTCTCTCCTGCGGGTACCACTTTAGGAAGGAAATGGCGTTTTTTATTCCGGAATCTTCCGCAAGTGGTCAGTTGCCAAAAAAAATCTTGACCTTAGACAAAATCCAACAAATCTACAGTCAATTAATTTGTTCCACCCAACTGGTAACTATGCCAACTTCTCTAGCCCGAAATAAGATTATCCCCGTAAGGGCGAATTATAAATTCTTAATCTACTCCTCTTTGGAGGGTTTACGAGGCCAAGTCAAGACCGATCACCTCAAACGCCAAAGTTCAGTATTTAATGTCCAGAAAAAAAATTGGACCAATAGGCCAGCTTTACATTGTCCTACAACAACACGTAAAATTCAACAAGATGATTGCCACCAAAATTAATAACATCTTCAATACGCAATAAAACGTACTTCAAGCTGTATGATATTAGGTATTGCTGGCAGGACAAAGAAAACCAACGATAAAATCATTATCCGCACTGACCAATCAAATAGAAATTAATTCATTCTGGCCCACGGCCATTTTCAACTCCTTACATCAAAATTGCTAAAAGTATGAACACGCGGCGCAATAATTCAGACCTAAACGCACCTTTAGCCAAGAGCCTGCGTCTCTGTTGAAACCAGCTGCGAAGCCCGGGTGCGGTGTTGCCAAATTTAAGAAACACAACGCAACCACTAAATCATCTTGTCTGCGTACATCAAGCGAAAGCTCAGAGAGTCGTTTAATACCAAACTGATGGTAGGATATCAATAAATTATTTTGTTTCTTGTTGGCTTGGTTCGCAAACACATCAAAATCACACGAGGATCGCTAGAGAAACATATATACTTGGCAACCTTCCAAAAGATACCCCTCAAGTTAGACAACCAACAATTATTGTCAAAGTCGGCTGTCTCATCTGAAATCTGAAGGTGATCATATCAGAAATAAACATTGACTTAATTTTTACCTTTTCCTATTCAATATTGAAACAAACCAGGAAAATAACCGTCAAATTCCGAAACAAATATTTCTGACATCCATGAGACTGTTTTAATGTATATTATCATCGAGAAGGTGATTATACGGGAAGGTAGGAGAATTATTGAATGTTTTGAAATGCACTGCTATAAATGCCTATAACTTTGAAGAATTTCTCGATAGCGACGGCCAGAATGCATTACGTTTTATTGATTGATTATGTGCTAAGCCAGTCAAACAGTTCATAAAGCTCGATCGATCTCATCAAACAGCCCAAGAAAATCAAGTTATATATACAACTACAGAACTCTCAATTTTCACTAGAACAGCTCGATAAAAGGCTAGGGTTATACGACAACCATGCAGGTATCTAAACGAGGAAGTAATATTTTAGTTAGCTTGACGGACTAGCATAATAGATATAGGATTAAAGTGAAATAACTGACTTTATTTCACCTCTATATGTTACATGTTTTCATACTAAATTGAAATGTAGCAAATTAACAAACTGTCTGCTCGCCTTAAGTGTCCAGACGAGAAGAGTTCATCAATTCCCGCCAAAAGAATATATGCCACTTCAGGGAAAACTTTTACAACCTTACAAAGATAGATAAATAAAACTACCATATAGCCAAATGGAGTGGCCTTTCTATATGTACATATTTATTTAAAACTTAATGAAGTTTATCAAGTGTATCTTGTCCCAAAAAAAGAAATTTTGATACATTTATACAGTACATCAATTTATCCCTTATCTATGGTCGTAAGCCTACTTTCAGAAAACGCATTAGAATATTCTGAGATAAAAATGCATTTTTTTTGAGGAGAGGCTTTTTTAGTCATAAACATTTTAAGAAAATACGACATTTTTTAAATCAGTATATTATGTATTAATCGAAGGGACAATATGCATATATATTTTAGTCGACCGTGTCCTAATAATTTAGCCAGAACAATACTCTCGTGAATTTTAGGAAACAGATATAATAGCAACGGAATAATATTTAAAGTACCAAAAATATCATTATTTTCCACGTTCCTTCAGCTACACACAAGTGAAATAATATATTTAAAACTATTTTGTGAATAAGTGCGCAATTAAAATTAGATTCGTAAACTAATACCTTATAAATGTCACCCATAAAACGTCAATATCTTTATGAAGCATATCCTAGTTAAGTTGTTATTTACGGCTTTTATATTTTTATGGCACCCACTTACTGCTCGTGCATAAAAACTGCCATTACCGGCATAAAATGCGGTCGTTTCACACGTACTTTTATTGGATAATATGTAGTTTTACTACCGCGTCCCAGAATTCAGAAATATTCCTTCAGGTGGCAGATGTGCAAATATGGCAGAATACATTGTATATAATATTTTGATCTTAATTTTAAAATAAAAAGAGATCATACCTTGAGGATGCCACGACGCTACATCATATCAACTTATCCCTTCAAAGTATACAATACAAATTGAACTAAAATTATGAAAAATATGACAGTAAAAATTTAGAAAAAGGTTAAACAGTAAGTGGGTATCAAACAATCAGAATCTAAATGTGCTAACCGAAACTAACGCTGAAGTCAAGCGAATGATTTTTAATGAAGCATAATAGAACAGGAAGCATAAAAGAGGCAAAAACTCCAGATTTTAATAACCAAAAAATGGAGGTATGTACAGTTTGAAATCCGTATAGGGTTATTGAAAGTGTATCTTTTAAACTACCTTTCACCTATATAAATTTTTCAATGCTGAACACTCCAAGAATAATTATAGTAATGCACAAGGCATTCCTGGCTAATGACCAACCTATTAAGCTGCTCACTAAGACAGTGGCAAAAAGCCTTACATCCAAAATTATACCAATTATGAAAACAGGCCTGATATAGATCTGGTTTTAGCACAAATGACTACCTTCCAGCCATGAAACCTCTGATCGAAAAATGCATGGATATTAGTTGCCTATGAAAAGGCGTTCAACTCCGTAGACCAACCTTCACTTTTTGAAGCTCTAGTATCCCTTTCGTTTTTTTTAAATCGACAAAACGTGATTTTTATATTTCCTAATTTTCTCGGCAACGAAAAAAGATATTTCAAATCAGTTTACATCAGTATCTGCACCTTTTCAGGGTCGATCGAAAAGCTTCTATAATATTTTTCGATAGAAGTTTAAATAAGGCAAGTATTCGATGAAATATTAGCATTTTTCTTCTGATTTTGGCACGAAATAGGGAATTTCGTAGGTGGATGATCATTTTCATTTTAAATACTTTAGGAAGGAGTTTTTAGATGCGCTGAGCTCGATTTCTCTTTCTAAAAAATGGTACGATTTTTCGGTGTGGAAATATTTCAAAAAAGTACAATTTTTCGAAAAATTGATTTTCTTAGCAACCTGTATATGATTTTGAAATTTTTATTCTTATGTTTATAACATGTAAATGGATTCCTTTAACCGTTTCCGTAATAAAAACGAAAAAAACAATTCTCAAAAAATTTAAATTTTGACGTGAATACTTGGGGATTTGTGCATCTAAAAAATCGTACGATTTTTCTATACCGGAATATTTCGAAAAAGGGGAATGATTCCAAGTTTTATAGTCAGAATTCTTATTAAACTGTTCTTACTTTGAAACTCTATATTAAACCTAAGACATGGTTTAAAAGACATAGTTAATTACAATTGGTTAATTCCGAATTTTAAGTATTAATTCAAGCTTAATCCTGAGCTTAAGCTCAAAATTATGCAAAATTCTTCAGTTCTGATTTTGCGGGACACAATTTTGGTTTTAGCGGAAATTATGGAAAAAGCTCTACTATTTTGAAAATCAGAATTAAGCTTAATATTGATCCAGAATATGGCATGATTCCAAGTTTTAAAGTCAGAATTCTTATAAAACTACTAAATTCTGAATTAGAAACTACGCATTACGCTGTTCTTACACTTTGAAACTTTAAATTAAGTCAAATTCATGGTTTAAAGGACATTATTAAGTACGAGTGGTTAATTCCGAATTTTAAGATTGAATTCCAGCTTATTCCTGACCTTAAAGCTCAAAGTTATGCAAAATTCTCTAGTTGTGATTTTGTGGGACTCAACTTGGTTTCAAGGGAAACTTATGGAAAAGCTCTAATTCTTAGTTTGAATATCAGAAATCAGCTTAATATTGATCCAGAATTTGACATGATTCTAAATTTTATAGCCAGAATCCTTATAAAACTATTTAATTTTGAATAAGAGACTAGGAATTAAGCTGTTCCTACTTTGAAACTCTAAATTAAACTTAGTCAGGGTTTAAAGCCCATAATTAAGTACGAATAATTAATTCCGAACTTAAAGTTTTAATTCAAGGTTAATTCTGACCTTAAATCTCAAAATTAATCAAAATTCCACAGTTGTGATTTCATGGGACACAATTTGGTTTAAGCGGAAAATGATGGAAAACGATCTACTTCCTAGTTAGAAAACCAGAATGAAGCTTAATATTGATCCAGGATTTGGCATGATTCTTAATTTTAAAGTCAGAATCCTTATAAAACTATTAAATTTTGAATTAAAAACTAGGAATTAACCTGTTCTTACCTTGAAACACTAAATTAAACTTAATTCAAGATTTAAAGGACATAATTAGAAACGATTGGTTTATTCCGTATATTTTAGGTCGTAATCTAAGCTTAATCCTAACCGTAATGCTCAAAATTTTGCAAAATTCCCCAGTTGTGATTTTGTGGGACACAATTTTGATTTAAGCGGAAATTATGGAAAAGCTCTAATTCCTAGTTTGAAAATCAGAATCAAGCTTAATAGTGATCCAGAATTTGGCATGATTCTAAGTTTTAAAGTCAGAATTCTTATAAAACTTTCAAGTTCTGAATTGGAAACTAGGAATTAAGCTATTTTATACCTTGAAAATCTAAATTAAATTTAGTTAAGTGTTTAAAGAACATTATTAAGTAAGATTGGTTCATTCCGAATTTAAAATTTTAATTCAAGCTTAATCCTGACCTTAAAGCTCAAAATTATGCAACTATCCTCAGTTGTGATTTTTCGGACACAATTTGGTTTAAGCGGAAAATTATGGAAAAAGCTCTAATTCCTAGTTTAAAAATTCGAATATTGATCCAGAATTTATCATGATTCTAAATTTTAAAGTCAGGGTTCTGATAAAACTACTAAATTCTGCATTAGAAACTAGGAATTAAGCTGTTCTTACACTTACACTCTAAATTAAACCTAATTCAGGGTTTAAAGAACATAATTAATAATTGGTTAATTCCAAATTTTTAATTTTAATTCAGGCTTACTTCTGACCTTAAAGCTCAAAATTATAAAAAATTTCTCAATTGTGATTTCGTGGGATACAATTTGGTTTAAGCGGAATTATGGAAAAAACTCTAATTCCTTGTTTTAAAATCAGAATTAAGCTCAATATTGTTCCAAAATTTGGCATGATTCCAAGTTTTAAAGTCAGAATTCATATAAAACTACTAAATTCTGAATTAGCAACTAGGAATTAAGCTGGTCTTACACTGTGAAGCTTTAAATTAAACCTAAGTCAGGGTTTAAAGAACATAATTATGTATCCTGACCTTAAAGCTCCAACTTCTGCAAAATTGCTCAGTGGTGTCTTTGTTTGGTCTAGAGTTTGGACTCAGAATTAAGGATAATTACTTAAGCAAATCTCATTCTGAGAATCTGAATTAGGACTTAATTCCGAGCTTCAAAATCAGAATTAAAGACAGAGCCAAAACTACAATTTTCAAAGTCAGAGTTAGTCTTATTTTCGAGTTTAAGCCGGACATTATCGAAAAAGCTCTAATTCCTAGTTTTAAAATCAGAATTAAGCTTAATATTGATCCAGAATTTTAAACGATCCAGTTGCAAAAACACTTATTAAACTGCTAAATTCTGAATTACGAATTAGAAATTAAGCCGCTCTTACCTTGAAACTCTAAATTAAATCTAATTCAGGGTTTGAAGGACATAATAATTCGAAAGTGTTCGTCAGAATTAAGCTAAAACCTTTATAAAATTTTTCTGTAACCCAGAATTATGTAAAATTCCTCAATTTCGGATTCGAGGGAATTTGGCTTGATTCCGAGTACAAAATTAAGAATAAATCCTACTGAGGCTTAATTTTGAATTTAAAACTGGAAATTCAGCTCAAATTTTTACTTGAACTCAGAAATAAAGAAGTTCTTGTTAGTTTGGGTTAGCTTAATTCGGAGTTTAAAGCAGAATTAGGCAAGCATGCTTAATGCTGAGTTCGTAAGTCAGAGTTCGGCTTTAATTCTTGTTTATCGAAAATTAGGCAAAAAGCCTTAAGTTTTTTGCCACTCTGTATAAAATTTTGGAAATTTCATTTTTATGTTTTAAAAAAATTTAAATTTTACGTGATTACTTTAGGAATGGATTATCGAGTGCGGGAAGTTCCATTTTTGCATCTAAATAAATCGTACGATTTTTCTTATACCGAAATATTTCGAAAAAGTTGGATTTTTTATAATTTTTTTATCACCCTGTATATGATTTTCAAAATTTTATTTTTATGTTAATTACATGTAAATAGATCCCTTTAACCGTTTACATAATAAAAAAATTTGATGTGAATACTTTAAGAAGGTATTTTTGGGTGCGGGGAGTTCGATTTTTGCATCTAAAAAATCGTAGGATTTTTTTGAAAATAAAATTTTTGGCCACCTTGTATATGATTTTGAAAATTTAATCGTTATGTTAATAAAATGTAAATGGATCCCTTTTATCGTTTTCGTAATAAAAACGAAAAAAAAATCAAAAATATTTTATAAATTGACATTTTGACATGAATACTTTAGGAAGGGATTTTTGGGTACGAGGAGAGCGATTTTGACATCTATAAAATCGTACGATTTCACTGTAGCGAAATATTTCGGAAAAACGAAATTTTTTTAAAAAATTTATTTTTTACCACACGTTTAAGATTTTCAAATTTTAATTTTTATCTTAGTAACATGCCAATGGGTCAATTTAACTATTTCTGTAATGAAAACGAATATTTTTTCTTCAAACAATATTCCCAAAAAATTTACAGGTGTGCCTTAAAAATTCGAGATTTTCATTAAATTGGTACCAAACGACGTCATAAGACCAAGAACAGAAGTGGCCGATGTAACGTGACTAAAATGGAATTAGGCTGCCCACCTTGTAGGTGTCGCGACCTGCTTTTGTCTGCCAGATTGTTAAAAACCTTTTCTAGCGAGCGGAAGCAAGAAAGGTTATATATTTAGATATTTAGGATCCTGCGAGCGGTATCAAGGCCTAAATAGGAATTGGTAATGATAATATTATTCATTAAAAGAAAACGGGAGCTTTTTAAGCAGGCGAGAAGAGTAATTATTGTGGGTACGACTTGCTTTTCTAAAGATGGCGTAATTCTGCATTTTATGGTCGAAAAGAAAGCCGTTTAGTTAAATTAAATAAATCTAATATATTAACGGCTTTGGTAGCCGTATCCACTTCATATAACATGTTCAATGGTACAGTAGTATGAGTTGTATACAAATGCACAGAATTGGTGACAATTGGAATAGCAGTCAGTACTAATATGAAACATATAATCAATTACAAATTACATTAAATATGTAATTCAATTCGGTATTATATTATGAAATATGGTGTCGTGCCTACAATCACAACATATGTAGTTATAATGAATCACATAGGAATACATACGACAGTTCCATGGTAGATTTCAAAATACTGTATACGGCACAAAACAGTATATATGCATATATATGCTACACTTCAAGCATATCATAGATTATTTACTATACCGTGCACAAAATAATTAGAGATATATCTGAAAGGTCATCAATCATTCAATAACGTTTTTATAAGGCAGTTTATAGTGAACAGCATCACGATGTATATATTTCGGTAAGTTACTCTGGAAAGTAATCTAATTTGTGGCGTCCCTGTATATTTATACATCTGTATTTATTTCTCTAGTCAATGAAATTGTATGAAATCTACTACAGGCTAAAGTATTCCTGTATATATTTATATTTATATATCTAGCTTTATCGATAACAAGTTACTTTATGAGGGTACAGCCACCTTAAATATCTATATTTTGATATATTTATATATTTACTACAGTTCCTGAGATACTAAGGAATATTTAATTATTCCCTGAATCAATATGAATACATAACAGTTCAATAAAATGTTCTAAAATACGCTGGTGAATTATATAGTCTATAAAGTCACTGAATTAATAATGTTTATATATACTTATAATAACTTACTCATATCTTCAGTTCTCACTGTTTATCTGACACTGTTCCTACCCCTGATCTAATAGATCGCGGTTTATTTTAGCCTTTTAATCGTATCACCCTGATTCGGTACTTTTAAAAAGAAACACATACTTATGCTTTTAGCTTGATTTAGAATATTATTAACTTGGATTTTACTTTATTCTTTAAACCAGAATTTAAATGCATTTTGGAATAAGAACTTAGAATTTTACCGGAGGGAGGCTGGTGTAAAACTTCTTACTGGTGCACTGGTAGAGAGTGTGTATTTTGGGCTATGCAGACAAATTTATAGCTTATATACTATAAAAGGAGTATCAGTCTCCTTCCAGAGGAGAAGAAACTCTTGGGGGCGTCTCCAGAAAAGCTATGAGCTAGAAGAAGATAGGCGGCAGATACCCTTTCGCAGTCTATTTGGTTCTGAGGACGAGGACGAGAGATTGACGATTGAATTTTAGCAAAAATAGGCTTAGAAAAGCATAATTGCATTATTCAAAATAGCAGAAAATTCGTTTCGTTACATGGGAATGGATGATAAAAGATGAAAAAAGCGGATTCTGGAGTGAAGACCAAGACACGATGCTTTTAGGAACAGTGGTAGACCCCTACAAGGTGGATCGATGACTTGAAGCGGATAGCCGGAAACTGGATGCAGACAGCTTAAGATCGTGATAGGTGGAAGGAATTAAAACGGGACAGGCTAATTAATGGTGATAATGATGATGATGAATGCTGAAGGTAATGAATGAAGCAGCATCGTTGAACTCTCATTCAAAAAAAAGTATTTAAATTCGTATTGATGTGTCTCACTTAAAAGTTGATACTCGTCCAGCAAAACTAATCGCCCTCCAAGAAACTCTTGTGCTTGCAATTTTTCAGACATCTGACTATGTGGCTAATAATATTACTGGAATTCAAGAGCACATTTAGGATTTTTCCATGAGGCTCACAACATTCAAATTTTTAAATCATGAATGACATTGATTTAAATGAATACTACGTGAAATCCTAGCGACAGTAATTGTTTTCCTAACATGCTACATAAACATCCAACGTTGAACTGCTCTCGTATTCCAACTTAATCATTTAGGACACATAAACGTCTCGTATGCAAATTAATTTAATCACGATAGCAAAAGCAAAACAAATAAATTACCTAACGAGAATCTACAAGGCTTTAGCGTATACCCTTTTAAAGTTGTCGTTTTACGTCGTCGTACAGCATCGTCAACAAGTATTAAATTAATTTAAGTTTTCGAAAGTTGGACACAGATGTTTGGCACAGCGAGACTTGTACAGATCAAGGTCTTTAATTAAATAATGACAAATGTGGAATTGCGAACAAGCTTCTATGGAGAAATTAATGGATAGAGATATTTTCAGCCAGTTTCGCCTTTCTACGTGTGATTACGTGAACGGAATGCCTAGAAGCTGGATGTCGTTTTGAAATTTTCGTTTTCAAAATTAATTGATTTTAATATTCAAAGATATTTCCTTGGCTAAATTACTTGGTATTTGCAATTATTGCGACTTTAAAAAATTATAAGATACGTGCAATAAGCAAATCGAGTCATGAATAATAATTTAATTAGAAAATAGCTTTGACTGGAAGCTCAATAGCTGCTGCCCGATCAAAATTATCAGGTCTTCTTTCCTCAACGAAAGAACTATTTTACATTACAAATTTACGGTTAAAATCCAGTAATTTACATTAACATTTCGTTACAGTCATTTGATCATCTGTTTTGACAATATACTTTTTATTCAGTGTCCTCCGGAAATAGTAAAGGAGGTCACACATGTTGTTTAATTAAATATTAAATATTAACTGGCATTTATGAGCTTGGACTCTTTACTGAAATGATCTCATAATTTCTAAAATTTATAAAATGTCTATCTTTTATGGGTGTAGTAGATTCTAATTTGAATGCATTCTATATGTATTTCCTGAAGCAATTGGACTTGGACTCCCCGATGTCCCTTTCTCTAAAGGGCCTTTTTAGGTTTTCTCTCGGAAGGATGGTTGGATACGATCCACTAACTAACTCTTCAAGTACATTATACCTTTTGAGCACTTAAGTCTACCATTCCATAAAAAACTTTATTCACCATTCTTGTAACTGATTATTTTTTATTTACCATTCTGTCAATAATGGAGTAGATCTTTGGTGGTGAAGATTTGTTCAAATATTGATTACATTTCAAGATCAGGCACCCATAAGAATGATATGATCATGTGTTGATTACATTACATTACATAATTACGGTTAAAATGCAGTAATTTACAGTATTCTTTTATTTCAGTGTCCTTCGGAAAGAGTAAAGGTGGTCACATATGTTGTTACCTTAAATCAAATTAAATATTAAGTGTGTTTTATGAGCTTGAACTCCACTTTACTTTTGAGAACATGCGTGTCAAAAATGTTAACTTGGCTCGTAAATTTTATGAGTATAGTGGATTCTAACCTTGAAGCAAGTGGATTTTGTTGATTACATTCCTAGCTTTTCTTTACTTATAGTAACTTTGGGGAGCGTTTTCGACGTTCCCTTGGTACAACAAAACAATCACAATTTAGTTGTTTGGTTTAAGGCATTTCCTTGGCTAAAATACTCAGTATTAGCAGTTGTGACAGCAAAAAAATGAAGACGGTTCTTAGTGTGATTGGAAGCTTAGTCTTCCTCGATCTATTATGGATATTCGGCTATTCTCATCAGTAGCTGCTGCCCCATCAAAATTCTCAAGTCTTCTTTCTTCAACGATAGAAGTACTTTTTTTATTTGGCTAGGTTCCCTGGATTCAGATGCCTTGTTATCCTAGCCAAAATCTCTAAGATATCATTGCAGTCGAGCACAAGCAAGTCTTTCAACTCTATTAAGAGAGGTAGAGCAGTTTTGGTCTCCGATATGTCCTTTCCTCTAAAGGGTCTTTTCAGGTTTTCTGCCTGAAAGATGGTTGTATACGGTCCACTAAGTTCCATGCTCACCACATTTCACCTTAACTATCCGAGTCTGGGTTTTACTTGTTGAAAATGTCTCAAACACGCAGA
>MU183119.1:79001-179745 GCA_016904865.1 Pissodes strobi
TATCCGAGTCTGGGTTTTACTTGTTGAAAATGTCTCAAACACGCAGACAGAAATTAGCATCTAACGCAGAGAATGCTGACTGTTTCCCTCATGCATTAATATCCTTTATTTTCAGTGTCCACCGGAAAGAGTAAAGGGGTTACACATGTTGTGGCTTTAAATGAAATTAATTATATGAGCTTGAATTTGCATGTCAACAATGTTAACTCGGCTTAAGATTTTTAATGACATAATCTCATAATTTCTGAATTTTATGGGTATGATGGATTGTAATTTTAGTGCTCGTTCCTTTGCTACGTCAAATTATTATCCATTTAATTTTCTATTTTAAGGCATCAGTCTACTTTTAAAATTTTTGTTTATACATAATTACGGTTAAAATCCAGTAATTTCCATTTATATGTGGTTGTAGTGAAGCAGGCAACTTACCTCGGACCCCCACGTTGAACAACTGTTCGTCTCGGTTGGATCTGGGACAGGGCAGTGCATTTTAGGATCAGCTTATTTTCCTCCCCGTTCCTCATTTGAGTGCTACGCAACGTTTAACGACACTCTGGACAAACTCTGCGAAGAACTGCCTAATTGTGAAGTTTGCTTGTTGGGAGATTTCAACCTGCCTCACTGCACTTGGACGAGGGATGAATTTGGTTCAATGGCCTCACCACTGCCGACAGCTCCCCCAAACGAAGTTGAAACATTGGCGGTGCTAACAGGTATGTCTTCCTTTCATAACCTGTATCAAGTCAGCGACATTGTAAATGATGCTGACTCTCAGCTGGATCTTGTGTTCAGTGCGAATGGGGACCTTGAGGTATACTTGGCGGAGGAGGAGATTCTATTGCCGGTGGATAAGTACCATCCACCACTAGTCTTCAACCTTAGCTCATCTGGTCGTACAAAGAACACCGAACTTGTGGGTAATGGTTACTATAGAGACTTTAAATCAACTGACTATAATGCCGTTTCAATGTTTATATCAGGTTGTAACTGGGATGCATTATTTCTTAACAAAGCCCTTGACGATATGTTAAATATATTTTATGAGGTAATGTACTTGTCTGTAGATAGCTGTGTGCCCCTAAAAAGATATTCATCAAAGAAATTTCCTCTTTGGTTTTCTAATGAACTGAAATCTTTAATAATAGAAAAGAAAATGATACACAAGAAATATGTTAACTCTAACTTATACACAGATTACATACATCTCTTTTTTCAGCTTAAGAACTAGGTGCAAGTCCCTGAAGAGGCAGTGTTATCGGGAGTATGTTGAGCTTACAGAGAATTCTCTTAATTCCAATTTAAAGAAGTTTTGGAGGTTTGTGAGATCTAATAGAAGTGAGGTTCTGATTCCAAATGAAATTTCCCATGGAAGCACTACCACCTGCTCTGGCCCTGAGATGGCTAATTTGTTCGCCGACTACCTTTCTGAAATGTATGGCCAGAGAGCTTACATGTAACGGAGTTGTCCATTTCAATTTCTGATATCTACACTAAGTTGTCTCTGCTGGATGTAGGCAAGGGGCCGGGCCCAGATGGTTTCCCCCCGGCTTCTTAAAGCAGTTCAGCTTTATTTTGGCACGTCCCCTGTTCTTCATTTTAACTTATCCCTCCAATTAGGAGTTTTTCCTTCAGGCTGGAAGACCACTTACATAACACCAATTCATAAAAGTGGTGATATTTTCCAGGTGATTTCCCAGGTGACTAACTATAGACCAATTAGCATACTGAGTGCAATTCCTAAATTATTTGAAAGCTTTATCTGCGATGTAATGACTCGCTTTCTCCAACCCCAACTCATTGATGAACAGTTTGGCTTTGTTGGTGGCCGTTCTACCGAATTAAATCTTTCTGACATTTGTCGACTTTCTGGTCGGTTCTTTGGAGGAGGGTTTTCAGGTCCATGCCTTGTACACGGGCTTCTCTAAAGCCTTCGATAGGGTCAATCACCAAATGTTACTATATAAAATAAAGAGAATGGGTATTGATAGATTCTTGTTGCAGTGAATTGCATTGTATTTGACTGGTAGAACTCAGGTTGTTCCTGTTCAGGGTTATCATTCTAGAGAGATACATGTGCTGTCTGGTGTGCCACAGGGGTCGCACTTGGGACCCTTGTTATTCAATGTTTACATCAATGATATCTCTGAATGTTTTCATCACTGTTTTTCTCTTCTTTTTGCTGACGACTTGAAGATGTACCTGAAAGTAAAAACCTCTGGTGATTGTGCTCGGATGCAGAGTGAGTTAAACAGGCTGGTTGCTTGGTGCCATAATAACTCCATGGATTTAAACATCAAAAAATGTCACTCGATGTGCTTCAGTAAAAGTCGGTATATTATTGACCATGCTTATTATGTTAGTAACAATCTCCTGGAATCTGCTTCGCACATAAGAGACCTGGGTGTCACTCTTGATAGTCTTTTGAGTTTTGTGCCCCCATATGTCTGAGATCACTTCAAACGCACTTCAAATGTTGGGCTTTATCAAGAGATGAAGAAATTTTCAAAGTACCGACTCCATTCGGTTGCTTTACTGTTGCCTTGTGCGTCCTCACTTGGAATATGGTTCATGCGTGTGGTCTCCTTTTTACAATATCCATATCCAGAACATTGAGCGAGTTCAGGATAGGTTCCTCAGACATGTGGGATACAGGGTAAATCTTCCTGGGACTAATTTCTATCAACTCAATTACAATCAAATAGAGAAGGTCTTACACTTAGCAACTCTTGAGACCAGAAGAAATCTGAGAGACATGTCAGTCTTCTATAAGATTCTTCATTCCCGAAACTCATGTCGGCAATTGTTGGCTGGTATTGCCATTCATATCCCATCAAGACCCACTCCTCAGGCAATTTCCTTTCATGGCCCTGCACATAGAACCAACTATGACTATAACTCGTTCCTGGCAAGGACGGCAAGACTGGAAAATTATCACTCCTCTAATGTTGGCTGCTTTGATACACCTGCCAGATATGGGAAAAGTATTAAGGAATTTATATCTTAAATTATTTTCTTTTGTTTTCTCGGTGTCCTGTGTTCTAAGGAACCTCCAACTTTTTATGGGCACTATCAAATGAAATGAAAATGGAGTACCTATTCTAGTTATGGCTGTGCCTGTGATGCATTTTTGATGGGCATTGTATTAATCATAGTAAATCATGTGATGTGAAGACCCTTATGTGATGGGGTGGGTTGCGGTTTGGTCTATGCAATGTTGTCTTGTTGGGACGATCGCTGTGATATACTTCTCTATTCTATTCTAATTTTTGGTTTGTTGTTTTCTTTTTCTAATACGAAGGCTTACCACCTCGCTACTAAGTTATATTATAGGTTATATTATTGGTATTTACTGTATCTTAGGGTAGGCATACAATATTGTTATTTTAATTTAATATATACACTTTGTAATATTGGGCATTTTGCCCGTTGAATAAATAAATAAATAAATAAATAAATAAATAAATCTATTTTGACGATATTATTTTATTTCAGTGTTCTCCGGAAAGAGTGAAAGGGGCTACACATGTTGTTGTCTTAAATAAAATGAAATATTAAATATTAATTCGGTTTTAGGAGCTTGAACTTCAATTTTCTTTTGAAAACATGCGTGTCAACAATGTTAACTCGTGTTAAGATGATCATGATTTCCTAATTTTATAATATACGTACTTTTTATGGGTGTAGCGGATACTAATTTTAGTGCATTTGATATTTATAGTTCGAAGCAACTGGACTTTGTTGTATAAATCCCTAGACGCTCTGACCTTGCTTTCCTTTGTTCATGTTAGCTTTTGGGAGTGTTTTCGATGTTCCTTTGGTGCTCCTGATCTTTCTCCATTTAGCTTTTAGTTTAAGGCATTTCCTGGCTAAATTTCTTGATATTTGCATTTGCGAAGAAATTACTAATCTTTAGCAAATTACACACTCCAACCCATTGATTGAATATTCCATTTTCCTCTTATAATACTTGTTAATTAATATGTTTATGTATAGAATTTTGCAGAAAATATTTTTGAAGGCAAGAGCAAAATTAACGTAATATATGCTCCTCTCTGTCAAGAGTTTTTTGTACAATTACATAACTTTGAGTGACACAAAATACTTGGTCAACAAAAGGAACTTCATTGAAGTTTTCCAGAAAAACCACATTTCCAGCTTCATATTCATCTTCTTGATCCTTTTCTAATTCTTCTGGGTTGAATGGTTCTGCTTCAATTTCCATGAAATTATTTACATCGTGTTCACCTATGAATTCGAATTTTTCAATGTCTAGTGGACCCATATGTCTAAAATTTACAATTTCCAAAATCCTCTCGATGTTTAAATCCTCAATATCTTCCATTTTATATTGATTCAATTTTATGGCTTTAGCTTTAAATAAGAAGGTATTTTACTTCTAAATAAAGACATTTCCTTATATTTTGTAACATTCTTCCTCAGTTTCTTCAAAAATTATTGCGTTAGAGAATTTTCTACAAAGTGCCCAATTTCCCTTTGTGACCGTCCACTCTGCCAAACATTGAAAGCAGCACTTATAACCACAAGTTCCAGTCTTTTCCATTAATTTGAAACAAATAAAACACTCATTTTCTATACATTGTTCTTCTACGCGTGTGTGCGCTGTTCTTCTTTGGGCTTTTTTTTCTTTCTACTTTAATTTTTTTCACCACTTTCTTTTTGCTACCACTCTTTCTTTTTCTGTCATTAACCATAATCTATAAATTTTGAATTAAAGCTTTTGAGAGTGTTTTCGATGTTGCTTTGGTACTCCAGATCATTCTCCATTTAGTTTTTAGTTTAAGGCTTTCCCTGGCTAAAATACTTGATATTTTCATTTGCGACTGCAAAAAAGAAGGCGGTTCTCACTTGATAATGCACGTGCAATAAGCTAATCTTAAGCAAATTACACACTTCAACTCATTGATTGAATATTCCATTTTCCTCTTATAATGAGTATTAATTAATATGTTAATGAATAGAATTTTGCAGAAAATATTCGTGAAGACAAAAACAAAAATAACATAATATGTGCTTCTCTCCATCTAGAGATGTTTGTATGTAACTTTGAAATATACAAAATACTAGGTCAATGAAGTCTTCCAGAAACACCACATTTCCAGCTTCATATTCATCTTCTTGGTCCATTTCTAATTCTTCTGGTTTGGATGGCTCTGCTTCAATTTCCATGAAATTATTTACATCGTGTTCACCTATGAATTCGAATTTTTCAATATCTATTGGATCCATATCTTTATAATTTACAATATCCAAAATTCTCTCGCTGTTTAATTCCTCAATAACTTCCATTTAATATTGATTCAATTTTAGGTCTTTAGCTTTAAATAAGAAGGTATTTTTTTTACTTCAAATAAACACATTTCCATGCACTAGAAACTTCTTCATTGATTTCTTCAGATGTCTTCAAAACTCATTGCATTAAAGTATTTTCTACAAACTGCGATATTTCCCTGTTCTGACTGTCTACTCTGCCAAACGTTGAAAGCTGCATTTATGATCCCGAGACTTAACACTAATTTCTGTCCTTGCCATTAATGTGAAGCACATAAAACACCCATTTTCTACACATTGTTCTTCTACGCACTATTCTTCTATGGGCTTTTTCTTTTCTACTTAATTTTTTTTCACCACTTGTTTTTTGCTACCACTCTTTATTTTGCTAGTATTAACCATGATATAACTTAACAAATTTTGAATTAATATGGTTTTATAATAAGAGTTTCAGTCGGGAATAAAACCTAAAGGTTACACGTAAATGTATCATGGTTATACAAAAGGCAAAATCTTATTTCATGGTGAGATAGCATTCTCAGTAAGCGGAGTGTTGCCTGGTTGACAACCGCAGCGCAATTTAACAAGGCTGCATTATAGAATGAAACAACAGACTGCATCTTTAAGGTAGACAAGGATAGGAAATGTATTAAGATCTTACAGGGAGGCACAAACTTATTTCCTGACGAGAGAGACTCCTCAGTATTTCAAGGAGGGAGGAGGACTCACTCTCATGAATACACTACTGACGTTTAGTCTTTCTTAGATTTGTTTTAGTTTTTAATTTTCTAAGAAAAATAGAGCTTTTAGAGTATAAAGGAGCTTGACGACAACTTTTCTCATTTCAAATGTGTAACAATCCGTTATCACCATGTAACGGTCTTGCAATGACCATATACTTGGTCACTAATTAAAGTTAGATTTCACCTACTACATTACAGTAAGGTTGTAACAGCCTACGATTATATATTATACTATCACCTGGTTTCTGGACGAAATGGCGAAGGACCAAAATAAAAATTTACGTACGTGGTCGACTATAGTCGACTAAAATTGATCTATTTCTGGAGGGAAAAGAATCAAACATCATATTATTTATTAAAGTAGACTACAAAAATTAGATAATCACCACAATAGGACTAGTATTGGAAAAGCATGGAACCCAATCCATTAAACTAGGTATTCTAAAGCAAATAGTTCATATTTATGTCTTGATATATCAAATGCACATGCTTTCTTTTGAACGACTTAACTTTACACACACGATATATTGTTGCAGCTGGAACCACAAAGCTTCGTTGTATATTGGTATTTTCCCCTTGGTTTTGTCCTATTATGTTGTCTTTCTAAATGGAGAAAGAAACCCTTCTTCTAATCAGTTGGCTTGTGTTCATTATTTCAGTTCGATAATACACCTTGATGGCCATCCACTGTTTTCGACCTTGCTAATTAGGGATCTTTAATTGCTGATTCGAAGTATTTTGGGCATCTGGAATGCATTTAAGCCTTTCTTGGAGGGTTGTGTCTGAAATAAAACAACAGTGATAGATTGTTTACAGATTAGCCGAGTAATTGGAGTTTGGACATGCCGAGTCATATTTTAAGGTTATTTAGGGATATCTAACACTGTAATTATAACTTACTTTTTGTATACTTGATGGTCATTCTGTGGTAATTTTCTCGTTGATTTATACTTGATAATATATTGTTTTGCTTAGGTGATTACGGAATATTTTCATTTTGGGAATGAAACATTGACGTTTGTTAGAAGTATGTCATATCAATCCGGTTTTAAACCATAGACTATACGACCGGTGGAAATCGCATCGGATCGCTCCGTCGATATCGACTCGAGAACCACTCTAATTCGCGTTGCATTTATTGTAGGATTTCGCTATCATACGCTTGAATTTGCTGATTATATTGGATGGTATCAATGTTTAGCCCTCTAGGCTTGCATATTGAAGCAGTATTCCACGGACTATCCATTATTAAAATTCGATAATATTTCAGCTCGGAGTAGATTCTAACCTACGCAAGGAAAGTGTTCTATGTTTCATATGGTCTGTGGGGATAATTTTGGCGGTATAAGTGACAGCTTTCTGGACAAGCGCGTGGCCTTCACGGTCGACACGGTTGCCAAGTTAATGCCTTGTTTGGCATAATGCTATTAGTGGCGCATGTTGATTGTAATTTTAGACTGCCGCATAACGCGTGGGTTATATATTCCCACCGAGCATTTAAAAGTAGATTCTAACTGATTCAAATCATTTCGATAATGAGTCGTTTTAGCGCTTGATTTGGTGAATCCGGTAGTATGACATCATAACTTTCTAGTACTTTATCACAAATGGGGACGCTGTTGGCAACATAGTATGTTGGGTCGGCGCGATGTTAATTCTGCTAGCCTCGTCATTTCGGAGCAAGCCAATTTAGTCTTTATGTGATCTTGAAGGAACCAGTAGGTTTCAGTGCCGAGCTCTCGAAATTGGGAATTTTCGTTGAGATACTGATATTTAGTGTGAAATATACAGTGCCCTAGTTAGGGGATTATTCAACGAAGCCCTTGAGCAGGATTGTGGTCGTCGATGGTTTCTCGTCTGATGGATGATTGTAGATGAAGGAAGATTTGTAGATTCGACCACCTGCACCAACGTTTGGGGATTTGATTTTCGAGAGCTGCCACACGCTTGAACTCCGTTTAACATCTAAAGGTATGTTGTTTGAGTAATTTTGATACAGATATTCTTTTGATCTGCTATTTGTTGAGGTTCCGTACCTGTTTTCTTCATATTTTGGCTTGATCACCGGGCTAATTTGCCCTGTTTGTTTCAGGGGTTTTTCCGGATTTTTGAAATTTTATTTTTGGATTATTGGTTTTTATGGGCCTTCCATTGTCCTCTTACGTTCCGGTTTCCTACCTGGGTTTCGAGACTGCATACTGAGACTCCTCCGACAACACGTGGTTTCGGAGTAACCATCAATTGACTGCGTGTCTCGCTGTCTGATCCAAGCCTCAACGCATACGGAGTGTGTCGCCTCAACCTTGACGCTCCGGTGATTCGACGAACACCTAGATCCTGGATGAACTCACTGTTGGCTTGATAACGTATCAGATAAGTCTTAATTTAGGATATTATTTAGTGTATTTTGAGACTTTTATTTTATTTCATTTTATTATTGTGGTTTATTTGATTGGTGATTTAGGGCGAATTAAATTAAATTTTCGGATGTATTTGCTTAATGAAAGTATTGATGGTATGACTTGATTTAAAATATAGTTACCTTCAAGTTATTTGGGAGTAACGAATTATTCTCAATAGTTAGCATAGTTATACTGGATTATCCAGCTAATCCGGATAGTTTTGGCGTGTTATTAATTCATTTCAGCGTAGTCTTGTTCGCGTGTTTTACTTCTTTTCAGCGTCGTATAATATAAATATTTTTGGAACTGTTCGCATATAAGCATAGCGTATCGACGCGTAATCATATAGGTTTACCTCTGGTACGGATACTATTTAATAGGTGAATATTTTACTTGCATGAATCTAGTACATTATTTTGAACTAGCACGTTAACTTCTCGCTTATTGATTAGAGTTGTTTAGAGTGTAGAAGTAGAAGAAGTTATCATATTTTTGTACCGTATAGGTTGATAGCACCAATCAAGGGCATGTAAACGACACGTGATCACGTCTTCGTATTCATAGGGCGCCGTAGATATAACATGAAGTATTAATTAACTTTAAACCGTTACTTTTAATATTCCATCTCTAGCATACATATATTAATTGTCATAGCTACATATACAAGAAATTCTTCTTGTAGCAATTATTTTTCTTATTTAATTCAAAAGTATAGTCACCAATACGGAATATACACTCGTTATTTTTGTTTAATTGGGGTGATATTTCTTTTTCCCCTTTCAAGTTTTTCAATAGGTTACAGCGGGGAGGAGAGCAACTCGTGGTTATTGGTCGAATCTCACTGAAGATCCAGCATCAGGGCATGGCGATAAGTTAACCGCGTGGCGCTCAGGCATTATAACTCACCACGACCCTTCTCCACTGTATAAAAGCTGGGGGCCGCCATTGTTCCTGCACTAAAGGCTGTACCACCGATTGTGAACTTGGAGATTTTTGTGAAGTTGGAGATTATTGTAAACTTGTATATTTATGTAAATTAGGTTTGTATTTGTTTGGGAACTGAGCGTTACATGGTTACATTATAAGATGAAGTCAAAGTCAAAATATGCTTTATTATCACAACACACTTATCCTTATGTCTACATCCTTAAGGTAGACAAGGATAGGAAATTATTACGGTTCTACAGGGAAGCACAAATTTATTTCATGATGAGAGAGACTTCAGTAATTCAGTGAGAGAGAAGGACTCACTCTCATGGATACACTACCGAGGCATCTTAATTTTTTTAGTTTTTAACTTTCCAAGAAGAGACGGGGTTATTTAGAGTTTTTAGGGCGTAAACATGGTTGCAACCAAGAAATAAAACTCACAATTATTATCCTTACCTTGTTATATAATCGCTACTTCATGGTGAAAGCTAATTGCGAACATCTGCCATTATTTCGGTTTTAGTTGCTTTTCTTTAATGTGGCGTTTATTTTTTGATTGATTTTAATAAGGATTTTCACATATTACATAATGAAAACATCGCCTCCTTATGTCTACATCTTTAACGTAGACAAGGATAGGAAATGTATTAAGATTCTAAAGGGGAGCACAAATTTATTTTATGATGAGAGATACTCGGCAGTAATTGAATGAGAGAGGAGGACTCACTCTCATGAATACACTACTGGGGCTCAGTCTTTCTTCTTAGTTTAACTTTCCAAGAAGAAACGGAGTTACTTAGTGCTTTTAGAGTGCAAAGGAGGTTGAAAACAATCATGAAAACAAACTCACATTATGTCTTTTTGGGACAATTATCCTTACCTTATTGCTGCTTCATGGTAAAAGATAGTTACGGACATCTATCATCACAAAATCCTTGAAATAAACAAATTGGAAATTTAGAATGCTTACCCAATGATCAAATAGAACGAAAACGTTCACTCCTCCTAAGCTTCCTCAGATAGACCTATTTCGGTGAAGCCCTTTTGTGTTATATTAGGCTATAAAATAAGAACAAATTTGTTTTCGTTAACCTAAATATTTATCATGGTTGTCTCACTTCTGATGATGCTGAAAGTTTAGCGAAGCATGTAATACATTGAACAAGTAAACTTATTAATTTGGATATTTTATATGGCCAGATAAAAAAACGAATGACCTATACACTGTTAGTACATGTTGCAATTGAAGCAATTTATGGATATAACATATAATACAGCCTGCATTGTTAAACTCATGCAATACACGATAAAAGTAACGTCGAAAGCGTCCATAACTCTATCGTAACCATAAACGACAATTTTACGGTTATACAGTAAGTATCTCCCATAAAAATGTACATAAAAACACAGATACGTACGAAGGGAAATTGGCGCTTTACGTGTGACTTTTATGGCGGGCTTCAAAATGTAATTTTTACGGCTTAGTAATGTCGATTTTATTGCTCTTAAATGGTGGATTTGTTTTATAATATAAATTCTTTATTACCGCAAGCCGTAAATTAATGACAAATAGAGATCCAATTCTACTAGAAAAAATCTTACATTATATTATAAGAAAAATGAATGATGGGTTAATTTAGCTTTCTTGCTTCATGTTGATATTTTATTTTACTGGGTATTATGAAAAGTGTTTTAAAGAGACCACACATGGTATTAATCAATTTCAGGAAAGCCCCTTCGAGTCAATAACAGTACCTACTTTAGTAATTCACGCAGTTACATGCTCTTCAAAAATCACGAAACGTCTCTTGCAAAATCTCATTTCCATAACAATACAGCAAAAACTTTTATTAAATTAAGTCAGTATCAAAACATGCATATTATGTCAGAATCAAAATATATGGATCTTATTGTTGATAATGAAAGAATATTCCCTTGTTGGTCACACACACCCTCCTCTCAGTTTTGGGACGAAAATGCAATTGGCAATCATTCCGCATTTCGGAAAAACTTTTTATTGTGTCTTTATTTTTAGATAAAATAAATCATACAGCTCCCTTCCATGACTTTACAGCTATTTAACTTTTTTTGCAAAGTAACTTCTAATTAATTAATAACGTGGCAGCAACGTGACAAATTTACTTTTTCGGGTGTTTCCTGATGATTTTCCTCGTTTAAAAAGTAAGTTAATTAAAAAGTGGTCCATTACGGAACTTTCCACTCAAGAATAAATAGTCGAAAGTAAAAGTTTTCGGTGTCAATTTGGTGATTCTTTGAAGGTAATTAAAAGAAATTAGCAAGCTATATTGTCCGCCTAATTTAATTAGGAGTTTGCCGCAGGTACATGGAGAGAGAATTTTAAATTCAGTGATTTTAAATTTATATCGTATTAATTCGAAATGCGTAAAGGCAGATAGGGGCCTTTTAGTGAAAATTAAAATTTTGAACTTTATATGTGTCTACCTTAATTTTTTTCACAACTTGATTTTTGCTACCACTCTTTTTTTCTGGTATTAACCATGATATAACTATGCAAAATTTGAATTAAAGTGGAGACCCCTAAGCTGCTAGTTTTAAAATAATAAAAGTTTAAGTAGGGAATAAAACCTAAAGGTTACATACAAATATATCATGGTTGTACAAAAGGCAAAAACTTATTTCATGGTGAGAGAGCATCCTCAGAAGGTGGACCGATTCATAATCGCAGCGCAATTTAACAAGATTACATTATAGGATGAAACAAAAGACTCATTCTTATGTCTGCATCTTTAAGGTAGATAAGGATAGGAAACGTATTAAGATTTTACAGAGAGGCACGAACTTATTTCCTAATGAGAGAGACTCCGCAGTATTTCAACGAGAGAGGAGGACTCACTCTCATGAATGCACTACTGACGTTTAATCTTTCTTAGATTTTTTTTTGTTTATAATGAGGGTTTAAGTTGGGAATAAAATCTAAAGGTTACATACAAATATATCAAGGTTATACAAAAGGCAAAATCTTATTTCATGGTGAGAGAGCATCTTCAGTAGGTGGAGTGTTGACCCGTTGATAATCGCAGCGCAATTTAACAAGGTTATATATAGGATGAAACAACACATTATGTTCATCCTTATGTAAACATCTTTAAAGTAGACAAGGATAGAAAATGTATTAAGATTCTACAGGGAGGCACCAACTTATTTCCTGATGAGAGAGACTCCACAGTAATTCAAGGAGAGGAGGACTCACTCTTATGGATACACTACTGAGGCTTAGCCTTTCTTCTTAGTTTTTTTTAGTTTGTTACTTTCCAATAAGAAACGGGGTTACTTTAACTTTACAAATTTTGAATTAAAGTGGAGAACCCTACTTAGAGCTTTCAGAGTGTAAAGAAGCTTGATGACAACTTCTCTCATTTCAAATGTGTAACAATTCGTTATCACCATGTAACGGTCTAGAAATGATCATATACTTGACCACTAATTAAAGTTAGATTTCACCTACTATTTTGGTATTTTCATTATTCTGTCAAAAATAAGTTAAACATTTTTCGATAAGAGAGGTATTTCAATATTGATTAAATTTCAAACTAAAAAACACATAAGAATGGTATTGTCATATATTGATCATAGTACATAGTATATTAATATTTCTCTCATTGATTACGATAAAATCCAGTGATTTACATTCTTGTTCGTTGTAATCTCTTTTGTCAATATCATTTTGCTTCAATGTCCTTCGGAAACGGAGGACAGGATTATACATGTGCTCGCCTTAAATAGAAGTAAATATTTCGTATAAAGTGGGTTTCAGGAGCTTGAATTCCAATTTTGCTTCGAGAATATGCTTGTCAACAATGTTCAATATTTTTACCTAAATGGACTAGCGATTCTTTAATTTTATAAAATATGAAAGTAGTAGATTTTTATTAACTACATTTTATTGGTCAAATTCCTGTTCTTACTCTCTGTGGTCTACATGGATTTGAAGTCATTTCCTAATTAAAAATGTCTTCATTTAGTTTATTGAAGCTTTCTTAATTTTACTATAAGAAACGGAGTTGATAAAGGCTTTTAAAGTGTAAAAAGGGATAAAAAACAGCCGTGAAAATAAACAATATGTTATTCTGGAACAGTTATCCTTCCTTTATCTTATAATTGCTGCCTTATGGTGAAAGATAATTGCGAACATCTGCCATCATAAAAAGCCATATTATTTGGGTTCTTAAATACTGCATTCAATTTTATTAATTTATTTGCATGGTTATGACATACAGGAGGTCAAATTGGCATCTAAGTTTAAAGTTTTGCCTTGTTAGGCATGTGTGTTCAGAACTACTGTATTATCGATCTGTGATTTATACATATTTTATTTTGGGACCTTTGCTATGGATTAAATTAAAGGCTACATGTACGGTACAAAGCATGTTTGGGTTCGGATCTGGATTATCGTTATTACTCATAAGAATGGTAGGACGCAAAAAAGAACTTAAATACTTCTGTCGAATGTGCTTGTCGCGAGTTGCCCGATGCCTTGGCATGTAGCGTGTAGCTCGTAGGGATTGACTAGTTTTAATTTTGGAGATAATTTTTAGTGGATCTTACGTGTAACTTTATTTCCTTCCTTTACTTCTTTCTTAAAGAGGCAGCGATTGCGATTGGCGGTGAGGTATCATTGTATAGCAGTTTTTTGTGAGATGCAATTTTGTAGAACTTCTACCAAACTCATTTTGCATCTCAGACAGTACCTCTTCCTTAACTTTAATTTATTATTTGTTTGGTGTCTGGACCCACACCGTAATTGGGGTTTTCACTGTCTCACTTGATTTTTGTTTGGTATTTTATTTTTTCCAGTTTATCAGTAAATGTTTCTTGCTTTGGTTTTTAGTAAGAGACTGGTTTACAGGTTTTTTCGTAAGCAAAGAGTCATTTTTCCTTGTGTTCTTACGTGAAGAATCTCCTTCGACTAAGGAAGTTGCTCGTGTTCCTACGTGCAGAGTCCTTCATGTTCTTTGGTTGTGTACGTTTCCTTCTGGGAGTTATCTGGAGAGCTGCCCACGAGTTCTTCTAGATCATGTTGATAGAACCGTGAAGAAATGCCCATATACTTGACCACTAATTAAAGTGAAATTTCACGTACTATTCTGGTATTTAAATTTTCAAATAATTATCGTTCATCATTCTGTCAAAAATGAGTAAAAAAACCGAAACCATTTCAAAACAAGACACTCAAACGAGTGGTTTTGTCATATATTGATGACAGTACATAGTATATTAATACTTCTGTAATTAACTACGATAAAATCCAGTGATTTACATTCGTGTTCGTTGTGGTGGTTCGAACATCTGCTTTGTCAATATCCTTTTACTTTAGTGTCCTTCGGGAATGAAGAAAAGGGTCACACATGTGCTCACCTTAAAGAGAAGCAAATATTTAATATTGAGTGGATTTCAGGAGATTGAACTCCAATCTTGATTCAAGAACATGCTTGGCCACAAGGTTCAATATGTTTACGTTAAATGGTTTAACGATTCTGTAATTTATGTAAAATATGGATGTAGTAGATTCTAATTAAAATACCTACGTATTATACCGATTCTTGGGGTAACTGCATTTTATTGGCCAAATTCCTATCATTGTCTCTTCATTTAGTTTATTTGAGTTTCTTTAATTTTACTAGAAGAAACGGGTGTCATAAGGGGTTTTAAAGTGTAAAAAGGGATGATAAGAACCATGAAAATAAACCCACAATATGTTATTCTTACCTGATCTTATAATTGCTGCCTCATGGTGAAAGATAACCTGCCATCATAAAATGCCATATTATTTCGGTTCTAAACTGATTTTGTATAATACCGCATTCAATTTTATTAATTTCTTTGCGTGGCTTTGATATTTCGGAAACGAAATTAGCATCTAGCTTTGACGTTGCCTTAGACAGAGCGTTTTAGCAAGTCTATTGTTCGATCTGCTAGGCATGTGTGCTCCGAACCGTTATGTTATCGATCTATGATTTAAAAATATTTGGGTTTGGGACGGTTTGCTGTGTATTAAATTAAAGACTACAGGTACGGTATAGAGCATGTCTGCCGGTGATGGGGGAAACGTGGTTGGGTTCGAATCTCGAATGTCGTCATTACTCATAGGAATGGTGGAACGTACAAAAATAGTACTCCAGTCGAATGTGCCAGCAGCGAGTAGCGGGAAGCCTTAGCATGTGGCATGTAGCTCGTAGGGATTGACCAGTTTAAATTTGGGGGGGAAGGGGAGCTTACGCGCGACCTGATTTCCTTCCTTTACCTCCCTCGGTGGAATTTGTAAAAGACATTTTTAAAAGTCAGCCATCGCGATTGGCAGTGAAGCATCGTGGTAGAACAGTTTTTTGTGAAATGCCCTTGTGGGAACCTTCTACCAGACTCATTTTGAGTCTCAGACAGTATCTCTGCCTTACCCTTAGCGCATTATTTATTTGGTTCCTAGATCCACTTCGTAACTGGAATTTTCACTAACACTTTTTAATTTTTTATGTGTCCTGATTTTGGGATTCCACGAGGATAGTTGCTTTTTTTAATTTTCCTTGCAGAGGACCTGTCTCGTTTTCTCTTTGAGGCAGTCTAGCTGATTTCAACATTAGCAAATTTGAAAAAAAACCTTCACAAGTAAAATATTGGTTTTTCCTTGCTTTGGGTTTTATGCAAAAACCCTGAATATGTCGATATTTCACATTATTATTTTACTATTGGGCGCATTTATATGGGAATTAAAGACAAGAGCCACCTACTACGCGACATGCTCGAGATATCGGCGCGCGGCAGACCAGGTCACCGAACTTAATGTTCGGTGACGATGACGTGACTAGGTCGATCAGGCAGTGACGTCAGCGTTATAATTTAATTGTTAGCAAATTTGTCTAATAAATAAACATTCGACATGATATTGATTACTGCGTAAGATGCTGGCCGATTAAGGAATAATATCAACAAAATTTTTAGGAACATAATTTAAGATGTTTATAATATCGATGTATCTCTTTGTTTTCCTGATTTCTCTCACATAAATTGCTAATGTTATAGCACAGATCAAATTACTGATTAAACCCTATTTTTTAGATGCAAAGTGTCAAATTTTTAATCACTTTTTGTATTCACAAGATTCGTACCTTGATAATTTCGTTAACTTTATATGCTTATTTAGACTAGATTTAACCAATTTTCATTATCAGAATATCTGAAAATATGTTGGCTGGAAGCATTTATAATTTTGACGCATGCCAAATTTATGCATTTAAAAAAAACAGGGTGTATATCTATGTAGGAGTAATCAGATCAGAAGTCATAACAGTAGTTGTAACTGGTAATTTCAATACGCCTACGATACTTGCGCATGTTGCAAGATCTGTGAATTTTTTTGTACGTAATGAGTCCTTCTTCCTCGTGTTCTTACGTGAAGTGTCCTTCTTCGACTGAGAAAATGCCTGGTGCTCCTGGTCCTTCGTGTTCTTGGGTTGTGGACGTTTCCTTCTGGGAGTTGGCTGGGGAGCCTCCCATGAGTTCCCATGGATCATGTGAGCAGCTCATACCGTGGGAGATTTTGTTTTTATACATTTTAATTGCTGTTTAATTTACACTACGTTAGTAAGCCTATGAACTCTTATTCTCTATTTTTTTCTGTTGCAATCATAGTTCACCTTTAATAGAATATACATATTTCTCTGATATGGCCAGAGTTGTTGAACATCTGGTTGCCTTTATTTTTTTTAAACTGATACCTTAAAATTCGATTACTTTGTTTAATTTAAAGCAAGTTTATAAGTTTTTCTTTTTATTATCATAATTGACTAATTTAATAACGCTTTAAGCCATACTATTTTTTTATTTCACAGTTGTTTTAACGTATTGTAACTAGAATATAGCTAGTTAGTATTACGTTCTAGTGGACCCGGAAAATTGAATGGAACACGATCATGTTTTGGGTAGTTTAGTAACTACTTACATACCGTTTACTTTCACTACTTCAGGTTATCTGTTAATTGATATGTTTATATACGATTTAATTTCACTTACATTACTTGTATTTCTACAGATGATTATTAATAGTCATAGTGGCTACTTAGCACGCGAATTATTTTGATTAACGATTGTTTTGCGGTTAATTGACATATTTATTTACTGTTCATTTTCATTTACTTTACTAAAACCAGTAAGTTCACTCGTTGTATACCATCGTTCGTACCACGTTTGATTATCGTCTTTTTTTTAATGGATTATTTCTGTAATTCTTGGTATTAACCCCAAAAGAATTAACTTTAATTTTAATTTAATTGGCTTGATATCAAATCTTTAAAAAAATTATGTGTAACGAAACAAACCGTTGCACCAATCTTATGGTAATAAACCAATCTTTCTGTTTACCTATCTATATTGTCACGAAATGTTTTTATCCCGTGACGCCACGCCTTGATTAGCGTGCAGGAGAGTAGCTCAGATCCGGAATCGCTCTTCGTTAGGTGAGAAGAGATGGTAAAGAAATCATTTCGGATAAATAATGACAACGTACATTGGTCAAACTTAACGAGAAAAAATTAACAATGTTTATCGGTCAGAAATGTTGATAAGGTTATATTATACCCAAGTACTAAGATGCGCACACTTTCTCGATTGTGGTATATTTATGAATTGTTTATAAGTCTTTGGTCACTGTTTTATAAATATAGTTTTTCTTAAGAGTTTGTGTTGTGTTCCATTTATAGTTAGTTTGGGTTAGAATCACTTAAATTTCTACTTAGAGCTTACACTTAAAATTTGCACACTCGCTAGCGTATTTATATCATAAAATCTGCTGAGCGTTGCATGTTTAAGGTTCATAATCGCTCGCGTTGCCTGCTCGCGTTGTTTATAGTTTGCCTTTAATGTTTATGTAATAATTTCCAAGTTCAAGTTCAAACTTAGGACAGGGTGATATTTATTTAGTAGTTTATGGATTTTAGTAGTTCACAATATCTAACGGTTTCATTTATTATCTTCTAGTATTAGTGTTCCGAAAGAGAAGTAATTTGTATGCATAATTGATTTGAATAAATAGGGCTCAATCATTTAATGAGTTTGATTGATTTTTGTTTTTAATTTTTGATTTAACTTCTGGTTTTATTGTTTGTAATATTTTTTGTTGCGAAGCCTAAGCCAAAACGAGTTCCAAATTAAAGGTTCGGGATTTTCTGACTCGTGTCGTCTACTCTCCGGCATTTGAGCTACTAGGCCTTAATTTGCATGCTTTTTAATAGTAATTTTTCTTAACTTAACTTTATTCACTCTCAATTTATTCTAATCTTAGGTGAATATAGATAAATAAAATTTAAAGAAAACATGAGCGTAGCAATCAAATGAATTAGTTACTGCATTTAATCACTGTCTTTGATATGATATCATTACATGTTATAAATTTAAATACGTTTAACATGTATTTTTAAGTGAAGGAAATAATATAACACAAATCGAAATGGCAGGATGCCCAAAAAGACATAAAGGTATATTTTTACCTTTCCATGTTTAAATGAACTTTTAATGGCATATTGAATTAGAGGCGTTTCATGAATGTTTCCTCAACGTTTTATTATTATTTTATTGCGATTACAAAAAGCGCTTTTGCTTTATAATAATTATTATTATCGTCAATGTACAAAAATGTATAGTGTGGACATGTAGTTTTTAAAGATATTGATGAATCGATTAATATAAAGCTGTCTCTGTTATTTTCAATTGGTGAAACAAGGAAAAACTGCTCATCGATGGATCAATCATTTAAAGTCGGCCTCACGCTTCAGACATCAAAGTTTGAAACCTGTCACATTTACCATTTTGTCAAAATTATAGTAGTGCCTTCCAATGTGTATTATCATAACTACATTCGCAGCTTGTTTCTTGGCGACTGTTCTTTATAGATATTGTATAGAGAAACCACGTGTTTCGCAAAAAACATAATTGAAAATGTTCCTGCAATATAGTTGAGTAAGTTCATATATAATTCGCTACAATAGCTAAAGCAGTAACAGCAATTCGTTACAATGGTTTGGGCTAGCTTGGTTGGTCAGAATGACGACATAAAACAACTTAAATTACAGTGAAACCCATAAACTTCGACTTTTCCCGGAATATTCACCCCCCAGTCGTTCTATATCTGTATGGGATCAATTGGAAACAAAGGGAAGATATCTAAGGACTAAGGACTGCATAAAACGATTGGTAAGAAGATGGTGTAGTAAGGTATCGATATGTTTTTAGAAAGCTTCTATTAACATTCCTATGAAAGCGTAATTTGCTAGCATCATCCTATCACATTAATTATCAATTAAAAAAATATATTTCAGCTTTGATCACTGTTTTGCATTTTTGATGCACATAATGCTGGGGCTCATACCCAGCATTAATTATCAACTTCAAAACCAAACAGCTCCCTCGCATGACTCCATAGCTATCCAACTTGTTTACAAAGTAACTTCTAATTTATCGTTTAAAAGGGGAGTTAATTAAAAATTTGTTCATCAGCAAACTTTCCGCTCAAGTCTAAAGTAAAAATCTATCGGGCGTCAATTTGAAGATTCTTTCAAGATAATTAAAAGAGATTAGCAAATTAATGTCGGCCTAATTTAATTAGGATTTTCCCACGCGGTTGTTTGGATGAAGGGTTGGTAAATGGAGAAGGATTTCTAAATCCAGTCGTTTTACATTATATTGAAATAATTTCGGTAGTAAGGGTTGGAAGGTAGATAAAACGTATTGAATCATTAGCAAAAATAAATATTTTCAAACTTCGGTAAAATGCTCTACAACATAGTCACCAGCCCACTGGGAATTAGGCCTAATTTTGAATTTCATATAAATTAATGAATGTGGGTTAGAACTGTAAAACTAAGAACTTGAAATCCTGGACCTGACATTCAAAATTGAAATCGAGGACGAATCTTTAATTCTAAATTTGAAACCCGAAATTAAGCTTAATTCTGACATTGAAACTAGGAATTCTGCTTTTTTGCTTAATTTTAATTTTATAATCAGGAAACAGGCTTTATTTCGGATTTAAAGTGTTCTGACTCTAAAACTCAGAAATCTGAAATGTAGAATTAATCTTAATTCTGATATTGACATTGTAACCGAATTTTAACTTTCATACCCAGAATGGAAATTGTGACATTTAAATCGAGAATCGACGATGATTTTTTAATTCCAATTTTAAAATTAAGCTTAATTTTGACACTGAAACTCGGAATTAATGAATTTGAAATTTTGGAATTATGTCTAATTCTGATAACGAAACCGGAGATGGTTGCTGAATTGTGTCTTTCACTCAGAATAAATAATAATTATTGTTTAATTCTGAATTTGAAGCTGACACTGAAATACAATTAAATAGTTCTGACACTAAAATCGAGATTCGACGATGATGTTTTAATTCTAAGTTTGAAATTATAAATGAATTTGGAATTTGTAATTAAGTCTTATTCTGACAATGGAACTCAAAATTTGAGATTTTTAAAAAACTCTGAACTCAAATTCAGAATAAAAATAATTGTTGTTTAATCTTGAATTTGAAGCTGACACTGAAATTCGGAATTATGATTCCTTTTTTAATCTGAACTTGGCACGCGAAATTAAGGTTAATTTTGACTTAAAAATGCGGAATCATGTTTTTTTTTAATTCTGAGTTAGACCGATTGCAACTGGAAAATAGGCTTTATTTTGACTTTCATATCAGGATTTAAATTGTTGTTCTGACACTCAAACTCAGAAATCTACAATGTGAAGTTAATCGTAATTCTGATATTAAAATTCCGAATTATCAATTTTTACTTAATTCTAATTTTGCAACTTAAAAATAGAATTTATTCTTACTTTCATATTAGGATTTAAATTATTGTTTAACTCTGACTATGAAACTCAGAAATCTAAAACGTCGAAATAATCTTAATTCTCATAATAAAATTCGGAATTATCGATTTTTTCTTAATTCTGATTTTGCAGCTGGGAAATAGGCTTTATTTGGACTTTCATATTAGAATTTAAATTGCTGTTTAATTGGACTCTGAAACTCAGAAATTTAAAGCATGAAATTAATGTTCATTCTGATATTAAAATTCGAAATTATCGGTTTTTACCAAATCCTGAGTAAGCAACTTGAACATAGGATTTATTCTGACTTTCATATTAGGATTTAAATTATTGTTTAATCATGACTCTGAAACTCACAAATCTAAAACATGGAACTAATCTTAATTCTGATAATAAAATTATGAATTATCGATTACTTAATTCTGATTTTGCAGCTGGAAGATAGGCTTTATTTTGACTTTCATATTAGGATTTAAATTTCTGTTTAATTCTGACTCTGAAACTCAGAAATCTAAAACGTGACATTCATGATAATTCTGATATTAAAATTCGGATTTATCGATTTTTATTTAATTCTGATTTTGCAGCTGGAAAATAGGCTTTGTTCGGACTTTCATATTAGGATTTAATTTACTGGACCTAACTTGGACTCTGAAACTCAGAAATTTAAAACATGAAATTAATGTTAATTCTGATTTTAAAATTCGAAATTATCGATATTTGCTAAATTCTGTTTTTGCAGCTGGGAAATTGGCTTTATTCCGACTTTCATATTAGGATTTAAAATGTTGTTTAATTCGGACTCTGAAATTCAGAAATCTAAAACGTGAAATTGGTCTTAATTCTGACATTAAAATTTTGAATTATCAATGTTTTCATAATTCTAATTCTGCAACTGGAAAATAGGCTTTATTCTGACCTTCATATTAGGATTTAAATTGTTGTTTAATTCTGACTCTGAAATTCAAAAATCTAAAACATGGAATTAGTCTTAATTCTAATATTAAAATTCGAAATTATCGATTTTTACTTAATTCTAATTTTGCAACTGGGAAATTGGCTTTATTCTGACTCATATTAGGATTTAAATTATTGTTTAGTTCTGAGTCTGAGACTCAGAAATCTAAAGCGTGGAATTAATCATAATTCTGATATTAGAATTCGGAATTATCGAATTTTACCTAATTCTAATTTTGCAGTTATGAAATATGCTTTATTCTGACTTTCATAATAGGATTTAAATTGTGAAACTCAGAAATCTAAAACGAGGAATTAATCTTAATTCTGATATTAAAATTCGGAATTATCGATTTTAACTTAATTCTAATTTTGCAAGTGGGAAATAGGCTTTATTCTAACTTTCATATTAGGATTAAATTTATTGTTTAATTCTGACTCTGAAACTCAGAAATCTCAAGTGTGGAATTAATCATAATTTTGATATTAGATTTCGGAATTATCGATGTTTTCTTAATTCTATTTTTGCAGTTAGGAAGTAGGCTTTATTCTGACTTTCATATTAGTATATAAATTGTTGTTTAATTCTGACTATGCAGCTCAGATATCTAAATCGTGAAATTAATCTTAATTCTGACATTAAAATTCGGAATTATCTATTTTTACTTAATTTTGATTTTGCATCTGGGAAATTGGGCTTTACTCTGACTTTCATATTAGGATTTAAATTGTTGTTTAATTCTGACTCTGAAACTCAGAAATCTGAAACGTGGAATTAATCTTAATTCCGACATTAGAATTTGGAATTATTGTTTTTTACTTAATTCTAATTTTGCAACTGGAAAATAGTCTTTATTCTGACTTTCATATTAGGATTTAAATTGTTGTTTTATTCTGACTCTGAAACTCACAAATCTAAAACGTGGATTTAATGTTAATTCTGGTATAAAATTTGGAATTTTCGATTTTTACTTAATTCTGATTTTGCAACTGGAAAATAGGCTTTAATCTGACTTTCATAATAGGATTTAAAATATTGTTTAATTCTGACTCTGAAACTTAGAAATCTAAAACGTGGAATGAATCTTAATTCTGATATTAAAATTCGGAATTATCGATTTTTACTTAATTCTGATTTTGCAGCTGGCAAATAGGCTTTATTCGGACTTTCATATTAGGGTTTAAATTGATGTTTAATTCTGACTCTGAATTTCAGAAATCTAAAACGTTGAGTTAATCTTAGTTCTGATATTAAAATCCGGAATTATCGATTTTTACTTAATTCTGATTTTGCAACCGGAAAATAGGCTTCATTTGGACTCATAATGAAATTTAAATTATTGTTTAATTCTGACACTGAAACTCAGAAATCCAAAGCGTGGAATTGATCTTAATTCTGATATTAGAATTCGGATTTATCAAATTTTATTTAATTCTAATTTTGCAGTTAGGAAATAGGCTTTATTCTGACTTTCATAATAGGATTTAAATTGTTGTATAATTCTGACTATGAAAGTCAGATATTTAAATCGTGAAATTAATCTTATTTCTGACATTAGAAATCAGAATTATCTATTTTTTCCTAATTCTGATTTTGCAGCTGGGAAATTTGGCTTTAATCTGACTTTTATATTATGATTTAAATTGTTGTTTAATTCTGACTCTGAAACTCAGAAATCTAAAGCGTGGAAGTAATCATAATTTTGATATTAGATTTCGGTGTTATCGAAATTTGCTTAATTCTATTTTTGCAGTTAGCAAGTAGGCTTTATTCTGACTTTCATATTAGTATTTAAATTGTTGTATAATTCTGACTGTGAAACTCAGATATCTAAATCGTGAAATTAATCTTATTTCTGACATTATAATTCAGAATTATCTATTTTTATCTAATTCTGATTTTGCAGCTGGGAAATTTCGCTATACTCTTACTTTCATATTAGGATTTAAATTGTTGTTTAATTCTGACTCTGAAACTCAGAAATCTAAAACGTGGAATTAATCTTAATTCCGGCATAAGAATTTGGAATTATTGATTTTTACTTAATTCTAATTTTGCAACTAGAAAATAGTCTTTATTCTGACTTTCATATTGGAATTTAAATTATTGTGTAATTCTGACTCTCAAACTCCGAAATATAAAACGTGAAATTAATCGTAATTCTGATATTAGAATTCGGAATTATCGATTTTTACTTGATTCTTATTTTGCAACTGGAAAATAGACTTTATTCTGACTTTCATATTAGGATTACATTATCGATTAATTCTGACTCTGAAACTCAGAAATCTAAAACGTCAAATGAATCTTAATGTTGATATTAAAGTTCGGAATTATCGATTTTTTCTTAATTCTGATTTTGTAGCTGGAAAATAGACTTTATTCGGACTGTCATATTAGGATTTAAATTAATATTTAATTCTGACTCTGAAACTCAGAAATCTCAAACGTGCAATTATTCTTAATTCTGATATTAAAATTCGGAATTATCGATTTTTATTTAATTCTGATTTTGCAGCTGGAAAATACGACTCACTGTCATATTGGGATTTAAATTATTGTTTAATTCTGACTCTGAAGCTCAGAAATCTAAAACATGGAATTAATCTTAATTCTGATATTAAAATTCGTAATTATGGATTTTTGCTTATATTTGACTTTGATAAGATCTATCCCCGAGTCAGGGTTTTTCTTCAGTTTTGAGTTAGGGAAACTTAGAATTAAGCTTAATTTTGACATCGAAACTGGTAATTACATATTTTTTAATTCTGATTTTGTAACTGGGAAATAGACCGAATTTGGACTTTCGTGCTTAGATTTAAACATTGTTTTTTTAATTCTGACTGCAAACCACTGAACCTTGCTGACGTTGAAACTTGGAATTAAAGATTTTTTTGTTTAACTAAACTTAATTCCCACCGTTAAACTCGGAATTAAGGTTTTTTTCTTTAAACCTGAGTTTGGAATCTTTTTAATGTTGATTTTAAAATTTAAAATTTAGCCTAATTCTGACAACGGAACTCAGAATTAGAGATTTTTGGTTAATTTCCTCTGAGTTTTAAGTTCGGATTTAACCTTAATTTAAACCAGGAATTGAGGGCTCGCAAAATACTTGCTTATCAACTCAAAATTAAGTAGGCATTATTTGGCATAACTTCAACTTGAACTTCACTTATTTGATTTGGCTGTTTGCTTCGTATTTTTTCTTCATTTGCACAGAATTTGCGATGCAAGTTTTTTTTATTTATAAATTAATATTTGGAGTTTCCCTCTTCTTCTTGGCGAAGCCATATTCGTCATAATACCGTAGTTGAAAACTCTCTGTCGGTGCAATATTAGAGAAAATCCTTTAGGGCAGATGAATATTATTAGGTTTGTTCCAACCGAATAGAAAACCGTACGAGGGACCGTCATTTCTAGTTGTCAATATCATTTTTGGAGGTGATAAGTGCCTGTCATGTTGATAAACGAATTATGCTACTGGAAATTACCGTCCCATGTACGGTTTCTTGCTCAGTTGGAACAGAGCTATTATGCCGAGGACACGAAGACAGTAGATAGAGATAGTCGCTTCCACGCCACGGTGCAGCGGTGGATTGGCGTAGAACCGGCTATCTCTATCTACTGAAGGTTTCATATAATACCTGTTCATTTTGTGAACTTTGATTTTTTTAAAATAACGTCTTCTTTATTTGCATTAAACCGCCTTCGTTGTTGGTAAAAGGCATCAATTTTCATTTTATTCACTCAGGAATATATTGAATGTATCGCGCTATAGCTTAAACGACTTTTTGAAATTATAGCAAGATTGACGAATCTATCAATGTATAGCCTTTATTATTTTTCAATTGGTGCAACAATAGGCGTTGTCTTTAATTTGACAGCATTTTCACCGGCTTGATGTTGCCTTTGTCATTCTCCTTAAGTAAGAAAAGGATACACTGTCAACCGGTGAATTCACCGGAGAATTAAACATAGCGCCTAAACCTGCCCCATGCTTTAGACACGGCACATATAACAACTGTGTTGTGCTTTAGATATCGAATTTATAGGTTTTGTTTGAAATCTGTCACATTTGACTTTTTGTCAAAATTCTAGTAGCGTATCCCAATGTGTATTTTTATAACTACATTCACCGCATGTTTGCTAGCGGCTGTTATTTATAAATGTTGTATAGATAAACTCTGTGTTTCGCACGAGCAAGGTCAATTTCCAGAATGTTCCTGTTGCAATACTGCATTTGAGTAAGTTTATATACAATTCTCTAACATAGGATATTTTTTGAGTTTGCTAAATTTGTATTCTTCTTCTTATTATAGTGCTGGGTAAGATGTACTGCATAGGGGTCATCCAAAATATTTCTGTTTCTTGCAACACTGCGCAGTGTTTTTAAGTCACGCAGTCCGTTCCAGTTTCGGAAATTGATAAAGCGCAGAACCCTGGGAGTATTTTCTTTCTGCTATAAAGCCTTTTCAGCCGCTTCAGCTTGGAATTTGTTATCTGATTCATCGTCATCACTATCCTCTTCTAAAACACCTCCAAGAGTAGAAAAGCGTGTGGATATACCTCCAGTAGATGTTAAATAGCGAATGTCATCTTCAGCTTCAAAGTCGCCTTCAGCATCAGATAGTACAGCAATGTTATCATTAATTACTGATAGTAGATAATCAATATCCCTAGGAGAGAATATAATTTAGTACCTTTATTATCATGTCTTTTACTACAAGCAGTGTATTTTTAACTCCATTAGACCAGAGCACTATCCTAAACTAGAAAAATGAAGAAAAAGTGAAGAACCAGATACAGCACAGCAAATTTTTTCATAAAGTTGGTTCCCTTCTGTATGTTCAATATCTAGGGAACACTCTGAATTTAAAAAAATCCAAGAACCTTAAATTTGTAAATATATTGAAGCAATTCTCCAGTCTCATTCAAGTCTCAAAAAATTTCCTACAGCTATTTAGACTACTGCAATATAAAGATGACTTAATTTTTAGATTAAAATGACCAATCATCCTATGCGGAACGCATACCAAGAAGAATCACTCCATACACTTATCAAGCTGTGAAGATGAAAATATAAAATAATATTTTGGGAATCGAAACAGGCATATTTTAAAGCTCCATTTAGTTTCACTTATGACAAAAATGTATCGTCAAATTTGATCATATTCATTTAATATTCATTTCATTTTAAGAGCAAGAATTCTAATATATTGTAAGTAATTTACTTGTTTTATTCGCACGACTTCGACAGGAATTTGTATAAAGAGGGAATTTCATAACATCAAGAAAACGAGTATTCACTTTGTCTAAATTTTAGAATCGCCCACTTCCGTCAAATAAAACTTCAAACGTTGGATATAATGAGAGTTTTCTGAAAATAAATATAGGGGAAGTTACCCCAGAGGCGAACACCTAGGCCATTATTACTTCTATTTTCTTAATAAAAAAGTTAAAAGTGCAGTTGATAGGAAATATAATAGGCAAAAAGTTGATACAAACACCAGGGCAATTTGAGTTCAGTATTGTGGTGAAATTTAACCGGACAGTATGTATTTTGGGTAATAAAGCAGACAAATATGATGGATATTTTTTATTTAATTTAAAGTCATTAAGATATAATTTATGTACAGGGTGATCCCCTATAATGTCGCCCCCCTTTAACTTTTTTATTTTAAGTGTCTCAAAAAAATTAAAAGTATGGTTATGTAGGTACTTAAAAATACTTTTTTTCTGCGTACAAAAAATATTGGAAAAATGATCAGTATACAGGGAAAAACAAAAAGTTAATTTTTTTTCAATGGAACACCCTACATATGAATTTATTTTTCGATTCCTCGTAAAATTCTAAGCATATTTTATGTATGATGTTATACCTCTAGAGTTAGTAGTTTCACAGCTATAAACAGTTGAAAATCGGTATTTTGGCTACTTTTCACCTTGTTAGCAAGGAGATCATTAGAGATGGAGTAAAATGAATTTCACATTCCTATCTTAGCTTTTCAAGAGCTATCTGATGATGCTAACTTATGGTACCTACCGAGGTACCAGATTTGGTACCCATGGTACCGCCTGCCAGTTAGTACCGTCAGATAGCTCTTGAAAAGTTAAGATAAGAATGTGAAATTTATTTTACTCCATCTCTAATGATTTTCTTGCTACCAAGGTGAAAAGTAGCCAAAGTACCGATTTTCAACTGTTTATAGCTGTGAAACTACTAACTCTAGAGGTATAACATCATACATAAAATATGCTTAGAATTTTACAAGGAATCGAAAAATAAATTCATATATAGGGTGTTCCATTGCAAAAAAATTAACTTTTTGGCTTTCCCTGTATATCGATCATTTTTCCAGTATTTTTTATACGCAGAAAAAAAGTATTTTTCAGTACCTACATAACCATACTTTTATTTTTTTTTGGGACATTTAAAATAAAAAAGTTATAGGGGGGCGACATTATAGGGGATCACCCTGTACCTAACCCTTAAGCAAAAAGTATGTAACAGTATTTATACAGTGGGAAGTAAATTACTGCCATGAGCTTTACAGCCAAATAGTGTAAAAATTGACTCAATCAGCTATTCGACTACTAGCCAAATGAGATCTCTAACTAACTAAAGATAAAATTCAATTTAAAGGTCAGTTCGATAAGCAAGATAGATAGATCAATAAATGAAACGAGAATTAAGGAGAATATAAACGATAGACGTCAAACGGCCTACAGTCGTTTAATTATTATAGATTTATTAATTAAAATGACATATAACGATAAGCTGTATACGGTAATTAAGGCAAATGACCGACAGTCATTTGATTATATATTCATTAATTAAAATGATACACAACGGTAATAAATACACAGTAATTTAGGCAAACTACCTACGGTCGACTAACTATATAATCATTAATTAAAATCATATATCACGGTAAAAAACATACAATAATTAAGGCAAATGACCTACAATCATTTGCTTATATATTCATTAATTAAAATGATATATACCGGTAAGCTATTTACGGTAATTAAGGCAAACCACCTACAGTCGCCTAGCTACAAATCCATTAATCAAAAGTATACATAACGGTAAGAAATATACGGTACTTAAGGAAGCTTAAATAGATTAAAATCGATTTTATTTGATTCTGGTCGAGTTGTAGACACTGGCGCTTCCTACCATGTGCCTGCATCACCCTGACAAAAAAAAGGCCTCGGTACGACTAACTGACAGCCGGATTAGTTACCAGCGTGAAGTTCGACCTTGCAGAAGTAATTCTATCCCATAGAATATTGTCCCACAGAAGGACTTTGATAAAAAAAGAAGAGTATCCCCTGGTAAACTCTTTAATTTCTGTAGAATATCCGCAACAGATTTTGAATTTTTCATCAACAAAATTGGAGATCGCATAGCGAAAATAGTTCATCTCTGTACAAGAAAGACTGGAAAGCACTGAGATTTCTAGCTACTGGGGACAGTTATCCAAGTTTATCCTATTTCATTAAATTTTCTCCACAGACCGTCTCAAAATGCGTCGATGAAAGTTGTAATGCATTGATTGATACAGATATTACGAGAAATAAAAATAAGTCAAATCCACTAATTATTATGAATGCATTGTTTAATGTAAATCAACATAAACTTATTTTTTTGCAAAAAAACCGAAAGACTAAAAACTATAATTCTTGTTTTTGGTTTACAATACAATCTAATGTCAACTCTAACTGAGAGATATAATGGGGAGAAGGTAAAACATCTGGGGAAGGTTGAGAGTGAGAATTAGGGGCAGACGAAAATCCTTTGGATGGTTGTGACTGTTGTGAGTGAGAATGTGGAAATCTTGAGGATGCCTGAGAATGAGATTGGGGAGAGTGCGAAAGCCTAAAGGATGGCTGAGTTTGCATTGGGAAAAGGGAATAAATCCTGAAAGTTGCTGAGGAGAGTGGAGAGGAGGCGGAGAGCCTGGAGATAATTGAGAATGAGAGTGCGGAGAAGGCGGAAATCCTGGAGATATTTCAGATTGTTGAGAGTTCCAAATTATTGGTTCTTGCTCGTATAGGCTTCGGTAGTATTATAAATAATTGTACCTCCTTCCACCTCGCACATGTGGGTGAGGGAGGAGCTTCGCATATATTGTGTCCGCGCGGCGGCATCGTCTTTCGTATCTGTTTGTGGGTAATTTGTAGTTCAGGGGAAAAGGGCTATCAATTTTGTCAAAAAAAGAATGTATATACCACCTCTGTCAAGTGGCGCTCCAAACGGATATACCTGTCAAGCAGGTTGGTACTCCGTAAATAAGGTAGCCAGAAGTAAGGTAGCAAGAGTATCGATAACACAAATCGATCAGTAAAAGGAGAAAATCACAATAATGTAATTAATAACATTTACAACGTTACAAGTTAAGATTTCGCTTTTTTCGCCCTTTCTTTTTCTTATGTTAATTTTCCCTTGTACGTCAGCAATAACAGGCTAAATTTGATTTGGGGCACTAGTTGTTGAAGAAGCTACTAAAATGAACGTATTTTTTGGTTGATTAGTAGATGTAAAGAAAGGTTCATGGACAGATACTTCTGAACGGAGTTGATACAATAGAAAGGTCAGAATACTGCAGTGAGGAAGGCAAGGGGAAACCACCTCACTATTTATCCCTAGTATAATCATCATGATGGTACAATAGAAAGTAAAGACTCTGGGTCCCCGCCGCCCCTTAGATGGGGCAGAGAATCTCCGGGTGGAAAACTTTGAAATCAATATGTAGAATTTTGACCTGGAATGTGACTACTTTATTTGAGGCACGGAAATTACAGAACCTTCTACTTAAAATGAAAAGACTGGATATCTCGATAATGGGAGTGTGTGAGACTAGATGGACAGGTAACGGTAGCTTCATATCGAATGGACACACAATTTACCATTCAGGAAATCAGGACGTTATGCACCGAAACGGTGTAGCATTGATTATGAAGAATGATATCAGTAGATCGGTGACTAATTTCACCTCAATATCTTATAGAATACTGCTAATTCAACTTCATGCTAAACCTGTAAATATTAACATCATGTGTATGCCCCCACAGCAGACAAAAGCGAAAACGAAGTGGAAGAACTCAATCAACACACAAAAAGGACATAACTATCATAATGGGAGACTTCAGTGCTAAGGTTGGAGCAGAGGAGACACATGGAGTAACAGGACAATTTGGATTGGGAGAAATGAATGACAGAGGTAGACGACTTTGTAATAATGAACACCTGGTTTAAACTCCCGAAGCGCCGTTTATTCACATGGAAATCACCACAAGATGGACATCAAAATAGAATAATACGCAATTAAATTGATTATATAGTGATCAACAATACATAAACTCAAATCACAATCGGCTCTGCGCTATCTTAAAAAACAAAAAAGACCCTCGACAAACCGCATATCACTGGAACGGTTATCAAACACTGAAATCAGAAACGAGTTGACTACAAAAATAAACGAAGAAATACATAATGTTGGTAAAACACTCATTGAAAATAACACTACTCGCGAGAACTGGATAAACATCAGGGAACCACTCTTGGAACACACAACAAAGTTATTAACAAGTTCAACAAAGAAAGAAACAAAAATAAGTGGATGACAGAACAAATTCTCAACATGATGGATGATCGACGTAAATATAAGAACAAAAACAACCAAAAACACAAAGAGATAAACAGAAAAATTAGAAAAAAATAAAAAAAGCAAAAGAATCTTGGTTAGAGCAATCGTGTAAGGAGGTCGAACATTTACAGCAGAATCATGACACTCTCAACCTTAACAAGAAACATACATCTACGGCAGGAATCTATAAACCTAGACACTTCAACTCTCTAAGAGATGAACATGGAAACATTTTAACCAACCCTGAACAACGTTGTAATGGTACCTCAAACCTTATTGCAGATGCGACGAGGCCAGAACCTACACAATTCTATGATAATCATGATGAAGAAAATGAAAAACTTCCTATTCTTAAATATGAGGTCGTGATGAGAGCAATAAAGCAATCAAAATCGAATAAAGCACCTGGACCAGACCAAATCCCAAGTGAATTACTAAAGCTATTAGACAACGACAGAATTACTCATCTAATGAGGTTCTTTAATCAGATTTATAATCATGGCAACGTACCGGAAGACTGACAAGAAATCTCTTTTCAATACATTACCAAAGAAAAATGGGGCAAACAGATGCGGTGATTTTAGACTCATGAGCTTAATGAGCCACACCCTCAAAATATAATTGAAAATAATACTAAACCGTGTATACAAACGTTGCGAGAACGAGTTTGGTGCTGAACAATTTGGTTTTCGAGACGGACTAGGAACAAGAGAAGCTCTCTTCTGTATACGACTTCTCATACAGAAAATATGTGATTTCAAGAAAAACGTGTTTATTTGCTTTATAGATTTCGAAAAAGCTTTCCACCAAGTCAAGGATGGAATATTGTTTGAGTATCTCGAGCAGAAAGGTATAAACAACTACGATCTTAGATTACTGAAATATCTGTATTATAATCAGGTAGCTACTATTAAAGTGGACGAGATGTTTACAAGGAAGATACCAATTGAACGTGATGTGTGCCAGGGATGTGTTTTATCACCAACACTTTTTAATGTTTGTTCAGAGGAGATATTCAAGAAAGAAGGGTGTAAAGATTGGAGGAGAAATAATCACCAGCATAAGATACGCCGATGACACTGCCATACTGGCTGAAAATATTACGCGTATTGCAATTACATCCTAGAAACCCGTATTATGCAATAGAAATCTCTCCATGCATCTTCGGAAACGAGTCCTCAAATATTGTGTCTGACCATGATCCATATTACTTTATGGCAATGAAGCATGGACCTTGAAGACATCAACGACAAATAAGCTTGAAGCATTTGAACTGTGGTGCTATCGCCGAATGTTGAAGATCTCCTGGACTACTCGCACTTCCAACGAGGAAGTACTTCTTATGATGAATACCAACAGGGTAAGCCGTCAATTTAAATTCTGTTATAGAATCCTGATTCACATATTTGATGTTTAACCCAAATTTGGAAAAGGCTTTGATATATCTGCAAAACAGCAGAGTCATAAACACAATAAAGGCGAGAAAAACTGAATATTTCGGGCATATCATCAGAGGACCCAAGTACTCTCTGCTCCGCCTTATTGTCCAAGAAAAAGTGGAAGGCACACGTTGGATTCGACTTAAAAAACTGTCATGGCTGCGAAACATAAGGCAGTGGACAGGACTACAACCTGAAAAACTTTTCAGAGCGGCCGCCGACCGTAAAAATGTTATCACTACGATGATCGCCAACGTCTGAAGATAGACAGAGCACAGGAAGAAGAAGAAGAAGAAGAAGAAGAAGAAGAAGAAGAAGAAGAAGAAGATATAAAAGAAACTGCCTCGTCAACACATCGAAAGACTTTCGTCAGCCTTCCGGCGTTTGTGAGTTTATGCTAGGAGGTGAAACGAGTGTTAGAGTTACGGAAGGCTGGTTAACTGCATAAGTTTTCTAAGTTTTCTTCTGAAAATACTGTAGCATTTCATGCAGGAACAAAATCCAGATCTGTAAAAATATGGAGGTATATCCCCTTACAGGTTTGTTCAGATTAATCTTAAAATGTAAATACCTCTATTACTTTTGAAATTAGAAAAAAAAATCCGAACAAAAGTGGTTTGATTTCATCTGCTTTAACATGGTTTTATTTTAATGTATACATGGTGTTTCAAAAAAGCCAGGCATATGCCAAGTTTTTAATGATTTTGAATTTTATATCAAATTCTGGATATTTTTTGTATAATTTATCATGTATGGAAACTTAACGGTTTTCGAAATATTGAAGGTTTTAGAATTACGAAATACTATGAACCTGTTGCAACCTGGCGATAAAGGTTTATTTTTCACATGTCATGGGGTTGCGACGCCATAATTATCCAAATAAATGCATGCCTAAAGCAAAAACAAAATTAAAGAAGTGCTTGCGTTCTGGGACTTAATCTGAGAGCAGAGCTGGGTACGATTCCTGGCAAAAATGAATCGAATCACAAATCGGAATCCTCATAACGATTAATTCGAGTCATAACCGACCTTTTTATTGCTATTATTTAACCGTAAAACATTATTAAGTAAGCAATGAAATTCGAACAGAATAGGAAGATAAAGTAGTATTTTTATCGTTGGTGTCATGAAATGAAACTCGTTTGTATGAAAATTTTAAATTACCAACGTTTCGATCATTTATCATCAGGTCGAAGATGTTTTACTAGCTGTAATTTTCAAACGAACTTATGATCGGATGTACCCATCATAGTGTAGAGCATCGGCTTTAACTCTAACTCATTACTCAAAGCAGCAGAGTTCTTTCAACAAAATGCCTGATACAACACTAGTTTCCAACAATGCACCGTTAGACAGATTTATTGGATCATCAATAACACGTTGAAATACTCCATCTGTTCTGGCGGAGGTCTTTATAGAGTCAGTCTGGTGCGCTTTAGCCTAAAAAGAACATAAACGGGCCCTGCTGTGCGCCGCCGATATCGAAAAACAACCGAGGCGGCCATCGATATACTGCGGTGTCAGTAGTGGGCCATAAAAACTACCCGCAGGAAAATAATAAATGCGGTTGTATCGAATGTAGGCGAAAAATTTAAAAAATTTGAGGTTTGACACAAAATGTGATTAAAATCAACTATGAGCTAAACTGGGTGCTCAGAAAATCATATAATCGATAGAATAAAAAAACGGAGTTAAAACTACCCAAGCCATAGGAATAAAATATTTAAAATATAATATAAAATAGAAAGTTTTATAAAATTAAATGACTTTCAGAAACGAAAAAAATATCTTGATTTGGATGACAGAATAGCAATAACTAATTTAATGCTGTTTTAAAAGGTGTGCGATACTTTTTCAATGTTGGAGGCAAAAATTCAAATATATAATTTAGTTTGGGTTAGTTTGGGCTATGAAGTATATCATGTGTGTCACAAATGGTACAGTGATTCATTTTTGATATATATTTTTTTTACGTTTGGTAAGCATGAGACTCCTAATCTCAGGGTCGTGGGTTCGGGATCCACGTTGGGCACCACTTTGTAACGAAATTATACGCCACTTTATAATGATATACTAGCTCAGTCGCCAATTTGTGATGATAAATTTAGTAGGCACTAATTTGTAGCAAAAGTTAATTTATTTAATTTTATTAAGCATGAGATTAGGGTGTGGATTAGATTGTTTCCTTTGTCAATTAAAATTTTTTTGGGGCGCCAAAGTTCCTAGAGACAACACGAACTGAGCATGAATGTTTAAATATAAATAACAATAAAGACAGAAATATCAATTTGCTCTTATTATTCGTAATGTCCCACAGACCTCTATCTTGCGGCAAGTCAAAGAAATAAATTAAAAACAAGCCATATATTAACTATATGATTAAATAACAATGTGATTTATGGTACCATGTGAACTGGAGTTATCAATATAATTAAATTACAGATAAAATCAAATACAATCGATTAAATTACTTGAAATATAGTTTATAAATAAATTTACTTTGTGATGAGAATGAAAATTAAAATTAATGTAAAAGATTTTAACGATTACACTGGTCTTTACAACCTATTCCACTTTCGATTGGCTAATACTTAGCTTGTCCAACTATCCTATAACCATGCAACCGTATTGGGACTTCTACTGGAACCTGCTTCTGCCTATTCCCAAGTTCAGCTGACTTTAAGTAATCTAGGACTTAAAGGTTGTCTCAGTGTCGTCTCCCTCTACAGGTCTGGCATAGTGACGTGGACGATGGTGGTTTTCCAACAGTATTCACATGCAAAAAAAAATAATCTAGTCTTAGACCAATGTATATCGCTAATAAAAATTATTCAAGGAAGTATCCTGTGGATCTCAGTTGGACGATTATGATTGGAGGAAGTGATCAATAATTTGAAAATTTACTGGTTACAGCAGATATAATCGAAAACTTAAATTACAAATTTAAATCGAGCAAAAATTATAAATAACTACAGTTAAGCAAAAATTATAAATAACTACTGTTACTCAAGATATTCCTCTTCTTTACTTTAAGACATGAAATTCAAAAGAAAATTATGAAACTTGTTTTGAACAGTGGCTCTCGGCAAATTTAAATAAAAGATAACTTGATTTTTATGATAAATAAGAAAATCAAGGTACAACCTCTCTTAAAACGAGTCTTATGACTATCTCGCATTGAGATATGAATTAAGATAAAAGATAAAGAAAAAACCAGGTAAATTTACACATGTGAGTTTAATTCCTCATAAATGCAAATCAATGTCGGTACATCAGTGTTGGAACGTGACAGGGCAAGTGCTAATAATCATATACTTGATGTTACCAATAAACTGAAATTTTAATGAAATAAACCTGAAAAAAATACTATAACCAACAATACTATAAGGGAAAATTCAGAGAAATTCTACTAAAAATTTAATTTACTACCTTTGCAAGAATATATAAAATCCGCTCCGAGAATCTCCCAAATAATACTGTTCAATTTAAATGAAAATACGTAAAATAATATGCGTGACCGCTAAACGATGAAATAATTTCGTTCTCTGTAAATTTGAATTAAACCATTCTCAAATTACATGAATTTGACTAATAATTAATTATTCACCAACAAATCGGTATTTAAACCCAATGGTCACTAAAAAAATTAAGATTACTGAAGTTATAAGTTACTCGAAAATGTAATATAAAAATGCTAAATCCTTGCCTAAGCAAAATATAATTAAGTGAATCAGAAACAATTAATAATTATGTATTTGAAAAATGAAAAGATTAGTGAAATACATGCAAAGTGAATAAAATATTTCAAGATCAGAAAGTTAGCACTTACCGAGTCAAACGCTGCCACGAAGATAAACGACCTTTCCTTTAAAATTTAAGACGTTCAACGAATTCTGATTTTCGATGTTCTCATTGGATAATTTAAATCATGTGACAACCTCTATAGGATACGCGGCGACAAACTAAGGAAATACTCAACATACGCCAAATATAGTAATCTATTGTAGATTAAATGCTTAATTTGCAGGTATTAAACAGCGTACTACACCCTTCAATTTCCAACTACATGAGATAAGCCCGTTTTCGAATAGATGTCACTCACTCAATATAGAAATCTACAACGACACGAATCCGCAAATTATAGATATTAACCATATAAATAATTAGTTGTGCGAAATATATCAATTTACGGACAGATGTCACTGGCGTTTAATATACCAAACATCGAAAATCATTGATAATTAAACAGAATTTAGTGGAACGGAATAAACTTATATTTAATAACTTATATTCCGTTACATGTTTGAAGCCAAAATTCAAATATATAATTTAGTTTGGATTAGTTTAGGCTATGAAGTATATCATGTGTGTCACAAATGGTACAGTGATTAATTTTTGATATATATTTTTTTTACGTTTGGTTGTTAAATTTATTTAAAAAGGCGCCACCAACTTGTAGACGGCCCAAGGCAGAAAATCCCCAAACCCCAATAATCTACTTCCCTCTTGAAACACTAATACTAAAAGATAATAAATGAAACAGATAAATAGGTGACCAGAAAGATCGGCTTATTAGCACAAAATGGTTCTTATGGTTTGTTGCGATTTGATGACACGTCAATTAAAATATTTAGATTATACCTATATACCTGACAGTGCAACTAAATCTAAAGAGGATGATTCATTTTACTTGAAGTTATATATGAAATATTTACTCCACTTGAAGTACCTAATACCTGAGAAACGATACTTATTTAGAACAGTAAATTTAGACGAATAAGTTAGTCTACCACTGATATAAGCCGATATAAAAATTGAGCCAAATCAATTCAGTTCAATTATACTTACTAAATTATATCCCTTTTGAAACACTAATACCATTTTATAATGTCTGTTATTATAAAATGCTAATACTAAAAGAAAATAAATGAAACAGATAAATAAGTGAACATACGAACTACGGTGCCTGTTATGGTAATTTGCAGAGAAGCTGACTGGTTAAAAAGTAAGAAGGAGGGAATTAATCGAAAGACTAATTGTTAAATATTAGGCAAAATAAATCGCTTGTTATGTAACACGTGCGGTTACTAAAAACTACTTGTAGAAGTAGAAATAAAGTAAACGAAAATAAATCATAAAAAATATGTCAATTAACAAGGAACCGGAAGTAAAGTAAATCAGAACTATATAACTATAAATAATTAGTTCTTAAACTACCCGAAACATGATCATGTTCCGTTCACACTTCTTGAGTATTCTAAGACGTAATACCGTCTAGCAATATTCTAATTATAATAAATTACACGCTCGTGAAATCGAAAATAATACAACCTAGCTCGTTATACAAATAAAAAATAAATAAATTAACGTTAAGGCAATTAAATACAGGAAACAACGGCAAAGGAAAGAACAAGTATTAAGCTGTGGCCTTTTTCAGAGTAATGCATTTTATTTAATGTAAAATTTTGTGTGCAAGTAAATAAAGAAGATTTAAATTCTGACTATAACGGTGTTAATAATTGGCCAGTAAATAAGCAGAGACTCATGGACAACTCTCCAGGCAACTCCCAGAACGAAATATCCACAGGATCAATACACACACGAAATTTCTTTGGAAGAAGGACTCTTCACGCAGGAATACAAGTTGAAGAAGAACTCTTCGCGTACAATCAGGAAACCTCTAAAATGTCAACATATCCAACGTCTTTTCTTCAGCCATTGCTAGGAATTTTGACTGTTTTCGTCAGGTGAGTTGCCTTTTGGTTTTGGGTCGCCATTTTGCGCTCCCACGTGGATGGTTTCTTAATTTTTTTTTTAATTTTTCTAGCAGAACTCCTGTATAGTCTACCCTAAGAGGCAAAACATTATTTTTTTTTGTTTTATTTTCTTTGCCCGTAAATATAAATTAATGGGTTTTAAGCAGAGACCTTGCATATGTTGACATTTCACTGGTTTTTTCATTGTACGCTAGGATTTCTTCTTCAACTGAAGAAAACACCTTGCATATGTTGACATTTTACAGGTTTTTCATTCTACGCAAAGAGTTCATCTTCAACTGAAGAAATCCCTGGCATTCCTGCGTTAAGAGTCCTTCTTCCAAAGAAGTCTCGTGTGTGTATTGGTCGTGTGGATATTTCCTTCTGGGAGTTGCCTGGAGAGTTCCTCATGAGTCCCTGCTTAATTACTGGTCAATTCGAGGTAAAATATCTAGGGGTCACACACTGGACCGTAAACTTACCTGGAACAAACATCTAGAAAACACCATCTCTAAAGCCACAGCGGCAATCTGGACATGCCGCAAACTAGTTGGTATGACATGGGGCCTAAAACCGAAAATGGTGTATTGGATCTACCAAATAATAATAAAGCCCACGGTCACCTATGTCTCGCTGGTATGGTGGCCAAAAATCCAGCAAGTCACCGCTCGGACCAAACTTTAAAAAGTGCAAAGGCTGATATACCTGGAAATAACAGAGGCAATGTCAACGTGCCCTACCGCAGCCCTAGAGGTACTGCTGAAAATGCCCCCTCTTCATCTCAGTGTAAAGAAGGAGGCGATTATCAGTGCTCATAGGCTATTCCAAATAAGCAAATTCAAGCTTAGAGATTTGACTGGTCATCTGCGCATCTTTGAAGAAATAAAATTGGAAATGCCAGCAAACAAAGTGACCAAATGATGGTCATGTGGGACCTAGATGTCCCATTCGCAGTGGTTATTGATGACCGCCAATGATGGGAGAGTAAAAAAACTACCTCAGGCCGATACCGCGTCGCTGTGGTACACAAATGGTTCAAAACTAGCAAAAGGAGCAGGATTGGGCATGTCAGGTCCAAACAGTAAGCTTTCCAAGCCGCTAGGCAAATATATTATAACCATCTTCCAAGCGGCCATAAATAAATAAATAAATATATGTGCAGAAGAGTGCCTCACACAAGGACTTTACAGAAAGCACATCTATATATTTTCGGACAGCCAGGCGGTTCTAAAAGCTCGAAAAGCTTTCAAGTGCGTGTCAAAGCTAGTCTGGGAATGTAAGCAAACTCTAAAACAACTAGCAACACGCAACGAGGTAGCTTTAATGTAGGTTCCTGGCCATAGAGGCATAGAGGGAAACGAAAAAGCCGACTGCTTTACGAAAGAAGGAGATGGAACACCATATTTTGGTCCAGAGCCCTACTGTGGCCTTATGCAGAGCCACATCACCGAAAAACTAAACAAATGGGGAAAAGACCAACTATCGTCCTACTGGAGAAACATTTCAGGACTAAGACAGGCGAAAAGGTTTATCACCATTTCTGCGAAAAGAGCAGAATAGCTCTTAGACATGAACAGAGCAGATATTAGAAATGTCGCCGGACTGCTCACTGGACACTGCCCGGTAAAATACCACCAAAAGGCAATAGGCAAAGCAAAAGATGACCAATGCAGATTTTGCAATAATGGAACTAAAAACGCAGAATATCTACTCTGCCAATGGCCACCACAACTCTGCAAAAGGCTCAAATATATTGAAGGAGTACAGCTATCACCTCAAGAAGTGAGTCAACTACCTCCCAAGAAAATAGCTTCGTCTGGAAGAAACCTACGTCTCTTGAACACAAATTAAGTTGTAGAATCATGCACAAAATACTTCCTAGCAATCTACATCTACAAGCCTAGGCACCAAACTAATAAAACACCAAAGGTAATAACACAAGGTACTACCTAAGACTCAAAAATTGGTCCGGTAGAAGATCCCTATCGGGATATTTCTGACTTTTCTACCGCGACACCGCACTGCTAGTCACAATGGTCGACTTTTGAAACTCGAATATTATCCGTGAAAAAGATAGAAAGAAAACTGCGCGCAAACTCCCTCACCGGATATTCTATTCCAAAATTTAAACCATCCAATTCCCCACGAGTTACATGCCACATATCCTACATAAATAATAGTTTTCCGTCAATATTTGAAACAACGGCCCATGAGCTTATTCTGACAAATCCTATGCATTAAATAAACGTCCTGGCTACAAGGAGGTTTATTTAAATTGAAGAGGCACTTAATTATTTTTACATGTTTTTTCTTAATCCATTACGTTACCCTGCAACACAACTAGGCATGCTCTATTCCGTACCTGTAATCTGTTATATTAATCTACAACAAGCGGTCCTAAAACCAAATATATAAAAACCAGAGCTCGATAATATTATAGTTCAGAGCACACATCAGTAGCTGGTCAACCGATAGTGTCGGCAAAATGTACTTTCTACGAAAGGCGCAAAGCACAGCATTCCTGAAATGTCAGACACAGAAAGAAATTTATTAAAAATTAATGTTACGTTAGAGAAAATCGACTGAACTTGGAATAATATGGCCAGCTGATGGTGGTATATAACAGCAAATAACTTTAAACATGAAGTAGCAATGACAAAATAAGGTAAGGTAAATTGCTATAACTAATAGCGAGTTTGTTTTCATGGTTTTCATCATTTTCTACACGTTGAAAGCTCTAATCAAAGTCGTTTCTTCTCAGATTACAAAAAACCCAAATTAATTAAATGAAGCGAACATTGAATCACCAAATGGGCACCGAAAAAAAAACGTTCCCATATAAAAGCAAAGAAATCGTCTGGGAATCTGGTTTACAAATCCACTACACCTAAACAACCTGTGAAACAGGTGTCAACCCAAAGGGATGTGCCATGGTGGAACAAGATACTAAACAGGATAAAGACTGAGTCGAGGAAAGCCTTCAATGAAGCCAAAAGACTGGGGAATTGGGATAACTACCATGAAACCCTATCTGAGTATAACAAAGCGCTTCGAAGATTCAAAAGAAGAACATTTAGGTCGTTTTGTGAAAGGATAGATGAATTAACACCGTCCATTCGTATACAAAAAGTGCTATCCAAGGAGCACTCAAATGAAATCGGCCTACTAAACAATAGAGCCCAAGATAAATATGCTGAGGCATCTGAAGAAAGTCTAAGGATTCTTCTAGAAACACACTTTCTCGGGTCAAGCATAATAGCCAAAGAAGAGCTGGCACAAGAAAACTAGCCCATTAAAACCGCTCAGCGACCTACAAAAAGTGTAAAAGGTCTAGCCAACAAAATATTCACAAAAAATACAATCAGATTTAAGCCCTATAAATCCCCGGGAGTAGATGGAATCATTCCAGCCTTGTTACAACAAGGTATAGAGCACCTGCTACCACACATTCAATCAATCTTGACAGCCAGCTTTGCAAGTTAAGGTAGCGTTCATACCAAAGACAGGGCGACGATCACAAGAGGAACCCAAGTCTTACCACCCCATTAGCTTAACCTCCTTCCTTCTTAAAACGATGGAAAAGATTATCGATAGGCACGTCAGAAGCAAATTCTTTTCTAATGCTCCACTGCATGCAAATTAATTCGCATACCAACAATCGAAATCTACCACCCATGCTCTTCAAAATCTCGTCCGCGATATAGAGAAAGCACTGGCTGAAAAATAAGTGGCGCTGTGTGTAATGCTAGACATAGAGGGTGCATTTGACAACACCTCACATGAATCCATTCAGCGTGCCACAATCCGCAGAGGAGTTGAACCAGCCGTGAACTCACCGCGTCCATTTGGACAAACAACCGTCACAGTCAAAGTATTAAAGGGATACCCCCAGGAGAGGTCTTATCGCCCAAGCTTTGGTCTCTGGTTGTTGACGATCTACTGGTAAGACTGAGTGAAGCAGGCTTTGAAGTCCAAGGTTACGCAGATGACCTAGTTATAATAATAAGAAGTAAGTATGACAACGTTCTCTCAGAACGTATGCAAAGTGCACTCAACCTTCTGAGCACATGGTGTACACAGAAATGACTAAATGTCAACCCTAGCAAAACGTAGTGATCCCATTCACAGAAAGAAGGAAGCTGAACCTTAAAGCACCCACTTTCAGAGGGACAACGGTAGAGCTTTCAAAAGAGGTTAAGTATCTTGGCATCGTTCTTGAGCATAAACTAACCTGGAACCCACATCTGGAAAGACTATCAAAATGCAACAGCAGCGCTCTGGGCCTGTCGACGACATGGGGCCTAAAACCCTCCATCATCTGGTGGTCCTATAACACTGTTGTAAAGCCTATTATAACCTACGCCTGTTTAGTGTGGTGGGTAAAAACAAAGGAAATAACAACACAGCGAAAGCTAACAAGAGTACAAAGGCTTGCCTGTCTGGTTATATCAGGGGCTATGAAAATATGCCCCATAGCAGCTCTGGAAACCCTACTTGACTTCCTTCCGCTGTACATATGCATAGAAAAGGAGGCCTGGGCCAGTGCGCATAGAGTCACTCAGACTCAAAAACTGAAGTCAGGAAACCTGACTGGTCATCACCTTGAAATTCTGAAAGATATCCAGATAGAAGCGATGACCAAACCAACCGATACAATGGAAACAAATCTCCATTTTGATCGCTCCTTTAAAGTGGTAATCGAAGACCGCAATACTACAGGAAAAACAACTAGAGAGGGACTCACTTGTCTGGTACACAGATGGATCAAAGATGAAAGAAGGAGTGGGATCCGGAGTTTACGGACATAGGTGTCGAATCTGTGCACCTTTAGGAAACACTCCCCCCATCTTTCAAGCAGAACTAAATGCTATCATAATGAATGTGCCAAAAAAGACCTTAGAGGTGCAAAAATCTATATCCAATCAGATAGTCAAGGAGCCTTAAAAGCGCTAGCATCCAGCAGAATCAACTCCCGGCTAGTGTGGGATTATCGGATGGCTGCAGATCAACTGGCAAACAGAAACAGACTTACACTAATGTGAGTGCCATTGTACGAGGGTGTGGAAGATAACGAAGCCGCTGACCATCTCGCATGGAATGGTGCGCAGACCGCCTTTTGTGGGCCTGAACCATTATGTGGCATTACTAGAGGGTACGTGTTGAATGAACTCAGAAATTGGGGAAAAAGGCGGAATGAGACACATTGGGTTAATGCACCTGGGCAGAGACAGGCCAAAAGAAAACTCTCACTCGCCTAACTTCACAAAAAAGCTTGTCAAGCTACAAAAAAAATGAGATAACACTTGGTCGTAGACCTTCTGACTAGACAATGGCCCCTGGAAAAACCATCCGAAGGAAATGGAAAAAAACCACTGACGAACAATGCATATTCCGCCAAACTATGGCTGAAACGTCAGAGCACCTTCTCTGCGAATGTCAGGCACTGACTCGCCAAAGATTGAGGCATCTCGAAAATGCCCTTGTGGCACTTGGAGATCTACAAAAGCTCAACCCTCGAAATATTCTGAGGTTCTCGAAAAACATAGAAATTTTCGTGTAACCTAGAACGGTATACACAAAAGATCAATTGTGGTCGACGTGTTGAAGGGCAAATCTTGCCGAGCGACCCATCTACCATACCAAACACCCAAACAAAGAATCATGAGACCATACAAACAAAAATTCTTGGCTAGTTTAGTATCATTAACAAGCATGTTCTCGCTCCAAAATTGAAGTCCGAGATCCTAAAAATCACTTAATACTTAATATTTACTTTTATTTAAAACAGGCACATGTGTGATCCTCTTCTCTCTTTCCGGAAGACATTTAACTAAAGAGGTATTGCCATAACAGACGATGAAATCATTGGAACGAGACGCGAATATAAATTACTGGATTTTAAACGGGATTAATTGGAGTAGTAGTGATATACTATGTAATGTGGCCAATATATTATAGTGATATCATTCTTATGTGTGACTCTATTTTGAAATTTAATCAATATGTCAACAAATTCTATAACGATGAAATTTACCTCATTTTTAACGGAATGGGATTAAAACAGCGTAAAATGTTCTATAAAATTAAACTATAATTAATAATTAATTATTATACACTCACTTTCTAACCGTTACAATTTATTAAGGATAATTTTATTGCTGCGCATATTTTTTCAACATCCAGCGAAGAAAAGGTTGTTCTAATATGGCAAAATCACGCAATATTATTAGTTAAATAACCCAAACTATCATTATAAGAAGACGAATTAATAATAGTTATTTGATGTTTCGTGCCATATTATTTCTCATAATATTTAAGGATATGATACACCATGATTAATCCTTTGAATTATTTTAATTTATATTTGTACGCGTACATATCTATTTATTTATTTATTATTTATTTATTTATTAATACACGGGATAACCCCATTAACAGTATAAAAGTACAAAACTAAAACTAAACAAGTTAGGCTACAATAAATTGGCTCAAAACCAAATAAAGCACAATACAACTAAACAAAGAACACAGACTGATTTTTGGTTCAAACATTTTGAATAACCGAAATAGAACTTGCTCAACACTAAAGCCATCAAGATTGGAAACAACAATAGATAAAATTCATAACATGCAAACAATACAATATATATAATGTAATCATAGAGCCAGAGATCTCTTTAATTGTGCAACAGTTATATTAAATATATTACAGTTAATATTATTTAGCAATCCCATATACCTATCCAGTGGGTTATGAATCCCATAGGTCGTTCTATGGAAAGGGATGTTAAAAGTATTATGGTACAGCACGAACAGGAACATTAAAGTGAATTTGACTTAGCAAGTCCGGACAATTAACAAATCTATGAATGACCTTATATATAAATACGGCTCCCTAAATATCACGACGAACCTTAAGTGGAGGTAAGGATAATAACTGTTCGAGGACTGAGTAATCATGATTGTTGATAATGATGTGAGCATGGTAAGCACAATACCTTAGAATTTTATGTTGGATTCTCTCTAATGTGTCTATATGAATATGAAAATAGGGTGACCAAACCACAGAACAATATTCCAACAGGGATCTAACCAAGCTGCAATAAACAACCCTCGTGGAATCGATGGAAAAATACCTACAATTTCTAATGAAAAATCCAAGAAGTTTAGGTGCCTTTATAGAAACAGAGTTCAACAAAGCTAAGCCTCTCATCCAAAATGACCCCCAAATCACGAATGGAAGTGACATACGCCAGTGGTTGGTTACCCAAAGTGTAGCTCGTTTCAATTCTGCTCATTTTACGAGAGAAACTTATATAGCAACACTTTTTCTCATTTAAGTGAAGTTTATTCCGATTACACCAACCATGCAGACGATCCAAATCAGCCTGCAACAAAGCTTCGTCATTCAAGCTATCAACAACTTTCTAAAATTTGGAGTCATCAGCCAACATTAAGCATTTGCTATTCATAAAACAGGCAGCTATGTCATTAACAAAGATGCTAAAAAGTGAGGGCGATGTATGACGAGCTCACTGTGATTGTGTCAGATAAATGACAACCAATTTTGACCCTTTGACTTCGGCCAGACAAAGAATCTTTTATCCACTCAACAAATGAACAATGAAAAGCCACAGAGATCAATTTCTCCAAAAGAATCTGATGATCAACACGATCGAACGCCTTAGAGAAATCTGTATATAAGGCATCCACCTGTTTCCGGTCTTCCAATTGACTAATTATATCAGACTAATAGAGTAAGTTTGTTGTCGTCGATCTTTTACTACAAAAACCATGCTGTGATTCTGATAATAAGCCTTTACACAACCAAGAGAGTTGCTTAGCTACAAGACAACCAAAAAGCTTGGGTATTGCAAATTAAATGCAAATGATAATTCTCCATGTTTTGGTTTTGACCACTTTTAAATATAGGAACAACGTAGCTTTCCTTCCAAGCAGCCGGAAACTTAGAAGCCTTCAAAGAGCTATTAAATAAAATAAACAAAGGCACAGCAACTTTTTTAATAGAAAATTAGTGAGCTTACCAGGCAGCACACTTATACCCTCAAAAACATCAGTCATGCAGATTTCAGAAGGATATATACTTATACCCATGTTGTAATTTACAGGATTATCAGGTAAATGAAGCTGACCGCAATTAGGAGAATAAACTGTCTGAAAATAGGACCTAAACAAATTAGCAATATCTTGACCATTTCTCGCTGTCCGATATTGGTGAAAGAGTGAGCTGAGTAAACCATGACCTGATCGCTTCTCATTAATATACTTCCAAAAGGATTTTGGGTTATTCCTCAAGTCAGCGTCCACCCCATAAATATAGTTGTTGAAACAAATATCAGACAGCCTTTTGCACTCAGCTCTAAGGCGGGAAAACCTAATGTAATCAGCATCTGAATGATTTTTAATATAAAGAGAATGAACACGTTTTTTCTCATGTGTTATTCTTCTAAGATCAGAAGTGAACCATTTAGGGAAGTTTGACGTCCTGAATCTTTTCAAAGGCACAAAGCAAGCAATACCTGTTGAAAGTATTTCATAGAATAAACCTGTGGCTGAATCAATGTCCTCACCAAGACAATCCAGCCAGGCAATGGAAGCCAGGAAGTTGTTAAGCTCTATGTAGTTACCACCTCTAAAATCATAAAAGAATTCATCATACATCAGATCACTCCCATCCACCCCAGCCAAGTCAACATTCATAACCCACATGATGGATGCTAGAATCAACAAGAGGATCAGTGGCTTTTACAATGTTTAACTACCTAACATTAGAAAACACCAAATCTAAAAATATATTACGATTATGTTGATAGAATTGTAAATAACCAAAAGATTGTGCAATATTCAAAGCTGAATCCCCTCCAGGACAATGAACCATTACTCCGTACTCATCATTCTGCCATGTTGCGTTTGGCAGGCTATAATCACCATACACATAGATATTCAGTGAATCATGGTGTAAAGCAATCTCTTCCACAGACTGACAATGCCAATTGTATACATCACGAGGAGACTGCCCCCACCACAAACTTTGCTTTCCCAAACTGACATAGGATGTATATTTGCTCAACTCTGTCCTCCATAATAGAAATACGTTGTGATTGTACCTTGCTGCGCACAAAAACAAGAATGCCTCTACCACTCCGCTTTGTACTAGTTCTCTGAGATCTATCGCATTTGTAGATGCTAAAACCATCACATTTAATTTCGTTATCACCAATATTATCACCCAAATTGCTCTCAGCCACAACCACTATGTCATATGAACATCAGAAATTTTTGTTCGAAGGCCTCCAGCATTCTGATAAAAAAACTGTTAATAGGGGTGTGACTAGTTTTTTTGTTGCCCATTTTCCAATACTGTCGGTAAACCACTGCGGTACCTGATGCATAGGTTACCTTCACCAGCAGCCGTTCTATCTTCTAATTCCTTTTAAGCTGCCTTATAAGCATCTTGTTCCATTTTAGAATGATCCCTAGAGATACTGTAGTTTGAGTTTCGAAGTTTATTACCCGATTTTAGTGCCAGTTTTACTGTGTTAGAGTTACATACCACTTTGACTGGCCTAGCTCGATTGACATTTGTAGCTTTGCCAACACTGAGCACATGTGTTATGGTGGACTTCTGTTGCTCTAAACCAAGTAATTGAAAAACCTTGCCTACTTCATTTTTGTCATGGCTAACACGGTCAGACAGTGTAGTAGAGGTGCACTCAGATATTTTATAAATCATGAGATACATTTTAAGATTCTTTACACAAATAGAGTACTATGTAAAAAATCGACCTCTCCTATTGGTCGATCCATCTGGTATTACAATATGTCTTCGTGATGCAATCAGTTTGGGGCAAGAGCTCTCGTGGTTGGGATGTTTAGATGGCTGGGTCTCTCCTGGACGGCCCGGGTTCAAACCCCGTTGCTTTTTTTATTTATTTTTTTAAGATTATGTTTCTAAACAGTTTTTCTTGATTTTGAGTATGTCTTGGGTTAGTTTAGGTTAGCACCTGGTTAGCTTTCTTTTCTTGAGCCCCCGTAGCGAGCGAAGCGAGCGGAGGGCCATGCGGATCGACCAATAGGAGAGGTCGATTTTTACATAGTGCTCTATTTGTGCAAAGGATCTTAAAATGCTCATGAGATTATGAGCTCAATTTATGCGTTCCTGCACCTCGTAAAAAACAGAGTTGGCCATGGACTCCGAGCTGCTCTGCTCCAGTAACATAATTTTTTCCTTAAGATTTGAAATTTCTTCCTCCATCCTGACAAATTTCCTCACAAAAATAGGGACACTCTTGAAGGCATCACGACAAGCAGTGCAAAAGTACATAAGTACCCTCTTCTGCAGAACAACTGCCCTTATTTCCGACGTAGACAAGCCAGAGCATTTTTCAGCAATATGTATTCGGGACGGGCAGCTGTCACATGCAATTATTTGCTTTTCATCGGCACCCAGATTTAAAACATACTTCTAATTTATAAAAAATGATCAGCCACATTTGTCATTCACGAGCATCGTCGTAAAAGAGAATGCAAAAAATATCTCTTGCGATCTCGAAAAACAGTTAAATTAGGGCAAAGTTATGGACACGAAACCAAATTGTAAGCCGTCGAGGAAGAGACAAAATTGTATTTTACTCCGAGATTTAAAAACACGGAATTAAACAAAATACGCGAAAGAACCTTGACTGATGGATTCTGCAATAGGAAATGAAATTTAAATTCGGCATTATAAAAACAGAGCATTAACTTTTAGAGACGATAGGGCGAAAGTGTGAGCCTAAAGGGTATGTTGAATTTTTTTTCATGAAAAGGCCTGAACCTATAAAAACCAATTTTTGAAATCTGCCAATTGGGCAACTGTTTCTGCTCCATCATTAGAAATCTCAAAAAGTATTAGGGTTTGAAAATCACAAAAATTATGCTCAATTTGCAAGTTTCTTCGAGGTTTCGAAACATTTCTTACACATTAAAATGTTGATTATTCCTAATTTTTTTTTAAATCTTTATTTCAAACTAAAATACATTTCTGGTATTTATAGATAAAAGAATATGGTCTAATAAATATTATTATTTATCTAACCCTAAATAAGCTTAAAATATAATGTTCACTTTTATATATTTAGAAAATACACAACCAAAATATGTATGCTAACAATTTAGTTTTTTTTTTGTTTCAAAAACAAAAGAAATATCTATATTTATTTCCCATTATATTTGCAATTTTTAGTCTACTCCTTCGTAATACATTAAGAAATTCTTCCAAATCTTTTTGTCTGTGTTCTAAGCAAAAATATATATGTCCAAACATAAACCAGGTAAGCGCACCATTTTTTATTTTTCTATTTGATTTTAAATCTATTACCTCATGTATTGTTATTATATTCTGCGTATCTATCTTAAACTTTGCTTTTAATTTAATTGTTAACCAATCCCATATACTTTTATTTACACTGCATTCTTTAATTCTATCCATTAAAGTATCAATTTGTGTTTTACAAATTTTGCACATTTCATTATTATCTAAATTATGTTTTTTCAACTTTTCCCCTGTGGCATAAACATTATTTACTGCTTTATAAACTGCTGATTTTCATTTTGTTGGAATTATTTTAATTTTAAATTTTTCCCAAATATTTTTATAGCTATTTGTAATATTTTTAATTTCAATATAAGGTTTAATGTAAGTAGGTGTTATTATATTTAAATAAATTGTTTTAGTTGTTACTGACGCTTCAGATTTAATATTAAATGAATTTATTGTATTACATATTTCGCTAAATATATTGGTGATTTTTATTTTTTCCATGTTTTCCAAAAATGTATTGTTTAACACCGATTTATATCTGATTTTTTTATCTTTTTGTTTCCATGACTTAAAATGATTTTTAATAAAAAGTGCCTGGACTTTTATTTGACATTTATTAAACCCAGCCCTCCTTTTTCTATAGGCATATACAGTTGATTTCTCGCGACCCTATACAATAATTGACCAGCCCACAAGAACTGTCCTGTCTTTTTAACTATCTTTTGACTCCATACTGTTGGTAAGGGTAACACTTGAGCTGTATACCAGACCTTAGACAGTAAGTACATATACCACACCTAATGAGATCTAGGTTATTCGTGAGATCTTTATATAATAATTTGTCTATATTTTTTAAAATTGTTATCCAATTTGTTTCTAGAGTTTTACAAAAATATAATCTCAATATTTTTATATTATTTTTTTCGTCAAATGATTTCTCATTATTATGCTGATTCCAATTACCTAGGGCTAGCATGGCTGTTTTATTCATATTTAACTTTGCACCCGATCCCACCTCATATATCCTTAATAATATCATAAATTTTCTTATGTCGTCATCATTTTTGAGGTAGACACAAACATCATCCGCAAAGGCCGAGGTAACGTATTTTTGCCGCCCCACTATCATTCAAGCTAAAAACTAACAATCTTATGAATGGTTCAATTGCAATTGCAAATAAAATCATTGACAAGGGACAACCTTGTCTAACTGACGATTGTACTTTTATCGGGTCTGATAGATAACCATTTATTAAAAATTTTGAAGTCGCTTTCGTATACGTTACTTGAATAAATTGTCTAATTTTTTCTGGTATACCTATTTTTTCCAATATACTCCATAGATATTCATGCGAGACTCTATCAAAAGCATTTTTAAAATCAAGCCCCAAAATAGCTCCTGTATTATTTTTGTTTTGTTGAAAATTTAATATAAGATCTCTATTTAGCATTAAATTATTAAAAATACTTCGATTACTTCCGCAATTTTGCTCCGTTTCTAAAATTTTGTCCATTATTGTATTCAGTCTATTGGCTAAAATTTTGGCTAGTACTTTAAAATCTGTATTGAGTAAGGTAATTGGTTGAAATTGTTCGACTTTTTTAGCATTTAAATCCCCTTTTGGTATTAACAATATAACCCCTTCTACAAAAGTATTGGGTAGCGTAAATTCAGGCTCATTTAAAATCAAATTTAATAATTTTGTCAAATCTGTTCCAATATCCTCCCACAACTGTAAATAGAATTCATATGATATTCCATCTGTACCTGGTTTTTTTTTATTGCAGGCTTTTAATGTAGCTAAAACTTCCTCTTCAAAAATTTCATTTTCTATTGTATTCTGGTCAACGTTGTTAAGTGTATTTTTTAAGTGTGCTTTTAAACAGTTTATCTCTTTTTGGCCACAAGTTTCTGGTTGGAACAATTTTGTGAAGCTTGTTTTAAATTGTATTAGTTTATTATTATTAATCTCCTCCTCTTTATCATTGATCATATTTTTTATTGTCTATTGTCGATTTGTTTTTCTTTGTTGTATAATATCAAACAGTGGAAATTTGTCATTCAAATTATTTTTAGATTTATCAATAAAATTTTCATCTAATATATTTTCTTTAATTTGTAAAATTTTCTGTTTTATTTGTTTTATAGTATCTAAAGTATCCGTTGTTATTTGTCCCTGATATAGCTCAAGTAAAACCTGATTATAATATGTTAAAGTATTTTTCTTTCTACTCCTCTGCCTATTTCTAGTTGTCTAAAATATTTCCTGCAATAGGGCTTAAAACATCAAACCACCATTTGCTGAAATTTGTATTATAGCATACATCTTTTTTTAATTTTTGATTTTTTTCTTTAAACTCCAAAAGATACTCTTGTTTATTCAAAATTGATTGCTTTATTTTCCAGTATCCCCACCCATGTGTCTTTATTTGTGTTTTATTAGTTTTTAAATGTATAAGTACTGAATTGTGATCCGAGAAAGCAACTGGTATGTGTCTAATATTATGTATTTTATTTACAAATTCTTCTAAAATATAAGCCCTATCTATTCTGGTTTGGCAATTTTTTCTGTGATATGTATATTCTATCTTGTTGGTATTTACTACTTCCCATATATCTTTATATTTTAATTGATGAATTAAATTATACAATGACCTACAGATATTTGTTTTGTTTTCTGAATCTTTATTCCTGATGATACAATTAAAGTCTCCTAAAATGATTACAGGCATGTTAGCATTGAGATGCTTAGATAAATCTTCATTAAAAAAATTATTTCTTTCGCGATAATTTTGCGCACCTGATGGTGCATATACATTCACAAAACGAAAATTATTTATTGTTAACGACATTATTCTACCATCTGGATTGCAAACAATATCAGTAACTAAAAAATCATTCCTAAAGATAACTGCTGTGCCCCTTTGATTTAGTCCTATATTAGTTATATAACCGTAGTTTTTTGGACATTTAAAAAAATTTAAATTTACTTCTTGTAAGAAACATACATATTCTATATCATATGTTCTAATATAGTCAAATAATAAATTTTACTTATTTCTTTTTTTAAACAATGAATATTGAATAATGATTATTACTGCGTTCCGTATACCTGTATTTACTTTATACAGACCTTCCCCACTGTACATTTCATTTCTGACATATTTTACTATGCCATAATTTTCCAATTTACTTTTAATTTTACTGGTTTCCATTTCAAAAGGAAAATCAAATAATTTTACTGTCTTTTCCTCGGATTCTTCTGAAAGATAAACTTCATATATAATATTTTCTTCACTTTCATACTTTAAACTTTCTCCATATTTACTTATGGTTTCTTTTACTATATTATTACTTATTAGTTTCAAATAAACTACTGATTTCAGGTGATTATATTGAATTCCAAGTACTTCATCTTCTTTAAAACACAACGTATTTTTTATCCACATATGCAAATGTAAATGCGACGGCTTTTTTTTACACTTCTAAAATCTATCGCAATTGTATTCTTCCGTAGGCCTGACATGGTTATTTTTGGCACGGTACCGAAACCCGTACAACAGAACTATACTTTTTACCGAATTCCTTGCGCGTTTTGATGTTTACTCGCTGAATATCAGGCAAACCAAGGAAATTCTTTTGCATTTGCAGATGCATTAGAAGATCCTCTCACGCTAGCTGAGGAAGTAACTTATCCGAATCAAGACTTACCAACATCAGAAGCACCAGATGGCCTAATAATTAATTAATTTATTTCCAAATTTCACCTTTTAATAATGATTTTCATTATAGATTTTACTGTGTGTAGTTGTAAAGTATCTATATTGACTAATCATATATTTGTTTTTAAAGAAAAGTTGATTTCAAATGATCCAACCGAACTTATTTATTTTCAGCTTAAATATTAAACATTAGTCGGAATGCAGCTAAAATGATTAATACGTTAAAATGCGGAGTTGTATTGGGGGATGTAAAGAACATAAATCATACAAAAGTACGCCTTCCTTTCATTTAATAATAATTATTACGTCCGCATATACCGATTATCAAAAATTTCCGCGGAAAGTAATTTTCGGATTCGTAATAATCCAGTTATCTAGCAATCGTTTCGGAATTTACGAGTCTCAAGTTAGAAATGATTTGCAAAAGTTGGACAATTTAATGGCGGAAGTCTTAATCAGATTAAAGGGGTTCTTTTATTACAGTCAATTAGTTCTAACTTTACCGGGACCAATAATTCTTGTTCGTTTAAGGACGATTTAGGTGAATTCTTAGCTTAGCATTGTAATTACGTTATGAGTCGTAATTAGTTATACAAACAGCTCGATTTTTGATGGATGCATTTGCACTAGGATGGTCACAAAGAATGATAACAAGAAAAGTTCCTTTAGACCACAAGACAAAAAATACATGATAATGACAATGGATCTATGGCCAAAAGGTACACTTCTAAACCATTTTCTGACCATTCATAGCCTCAACCCAATTCGTGGCCACAATGCCTAAGTGATCACAATGGCTTGAGGCTCTCTAATAAACTTGGAATTCTTCACTGCAACACAAGATCAGTCAGGAACAAGATCCACGAACTTGGAGCATCACTACAGGATCTCAAGATATCGGTTGTTTGTCTTATTGAAACATGGCTGACAGCTGAAGAGGCGGGGCGTTTGGTGATGGACAACTTTGTTTCAGCACCTTTCTCAAATCGGAAAAATACTAGTGTATAATTTTTGTATAATTTTAAATGAGATGTCAAGGTATGTTATTGAGAAATGTGTGGAATTATCTGGTATTTTATTGAAGCCACATAACATTTATGTAGTTTGTATTTATAGGGCACCGGTGGGAGATTTTGACACCTTCTTGGTTGCACTGGGTAGTATGCTGGAAGGCCTTGGTAAAACAGCAAAAGTGATTCTGGCTGGGGATTTTAATGTCTTGTTTGGAAAGAGAGGCCACTTATCTCTGCGATCTCTTAGAGACCATTGGTATTAAACAAACAATCTCAAAGCCAACACGAGGACAGGCATGCCTTGACAATATATTTTTGATTTTTAATGTAGGTACATGATGTTTTAGCGGATACAGTTGATTTACACATATCTGATCATTATGGGCAAGTGCTGTATGTTGATGTGACATCAGTCTCTAAGAATGGAAAGGTAAAAAACACTTTTAGACAAATCACACAGCATGGTCTTCATAATTTTTATAATGTAGTAGAGGGATTTTCATGGGATATTGTTAAATATGTTGATATGGGTTTTGAAGAAAATTTGACAGGGGGGGGGGGGGGGATTTTGATGACCGTGGGAAAAGCTGCCTGTCTGTCTAAAAAGCTGTTTTGAAAGACAGCTTGCCGACTTGGGCTAAGAGTCCCTCAATACAGCCCTTCGTGAGGGGCTGTATTGAGGGACTGTTAGCCCAAGTCGGCAAGCTGTCTTTCAAGACATCTTTTTAGCCAGGCCGTTGACGTGCTGTATTGAGGGGCTGTTAGCCCAAGTCGACAGCTTTTTAGGCAGACAGCCAGCTTTTCCCACGGTCAACAAAATTTTCCCACGCCCAAGTGACGCCCTACCTACTTTTGACGTATTTTTCAATTGTATTCAAGATGCATACTTGCAATCATTCTGGGAAAAACCTATATTGTTGGGGCTAGCTCTCCAAGTAAAATGAATTGGTTTAATGATGAGCTGCGGGACTTGAGAGAACTTCTTCATTTCCTGGGCGACATAGTCAATCAATACAATATTCCTAGAAACAGACAGGAATTCAATATCTTTAAACAGATTTATAAGGGTCCAATAATGCCAGCCAAAATTCGGTTACACCTCCAAAAGCCCTGCGAAAGCTATGTGGTCAATAATCAATAGTAGCGGGGGCTCGAAGAGGAATTCTGTGCAGGTTGACATTTTGCCTGATGTCTTTAATGACTATTTCCGTTCCGTGGCTAACAACTTGGTTGAAAATATTCCAGCTACGGGTATTGATCCAATAGAGCATATTCCTGTCCCTGATATATCTTTCTCCTTTGGGGAAGTTTCTCTTGGTGAGGTTAGGGAAATTATTGATAGCCTACAAAATAAAAATAACTCCGACATCGATGGGATTAAGGTTTCTTTGATAAAAACCATTAAAAACTTGATAAATGGATGTATTGGGGAGGGTATTTTTCCAGTAGTGCTAAAGCGTGCTATTTTCAAAAAAGATGATAATGCTCTTGCTTCTAACTATAGGCCAATTTCACTGCTTCCAATAATCTCAAAGATTTTTGAGAGATGCTTGGCGGCCAGGATGGCTACATATTTTGAAAATAATAACTTGTTTATCAACAGCCAATTTGGGTTTAGAAAGGGTAGACACAATGAAGGGTGTATTGAACCTATTGCCTTCTATTTATGCCTCATTTCAGGACATGAATTATGGTTGTGCACTTTTCTGCGACTTGAGTAGGGCCTTTGACTGTGTGTCTCATGCCGTGCTGCTGGGCAAACTAACGTGTTATGTGTTCTGCAACGGAAGTCTCAAACTGATGGAATCATACCTACAAAATCGTACACAAGTAGTAAAAGTTGATGGAGTGTTTTCGGCTGAGAGAGTGGTTGACATTGGCGTACCTCAGGGTTCCATCCTGGGTCCTCTTTTGTTCTTAATTTTTATAAATGACCTTTCAGCTAGTGAGCCAGTGACGTTGTTCACTCTCTTTGCTGATGATACTACCATTTTTCTCACTAGTCCATCATTGAGGAATGCACTTGGTATGGCGTGTGAGGCACGGTCAAGGATTGAAACTTGGTTTAACACCAACCAACTTGTATTAAATGCGGATAAGACACAGCAGATGGTATTTTCAATGAGAGACCTTGGTGGTGTGAATGCTCGTGTTGACTGTGCAAAATTCTTGGGAGTATTTTTGGACCCAAAGTTGGGATGGAACTTTCACATCGATAATGTCTCATATAAACTTAGAAGTAATGCCTTCATACTGCGGAACCTCAAGGGATGTGTCAGCATGAAGACAATGAAGTCTGCATATTATGCACTTTTTGATTTCATAAAGTCATATGGCATATTGGCTTGGGGAGCGTGTGGAAGCAGAATTTTTGGACTGCAGAGGAGGGCAGTGAGAATAATTGCTGGTCTTAAATTTCGGGATGATTGCAGAGATGCTTTTGTTAATCTACAGATACTTACCTTTCCATCTGTCGCTGTATTCATACTTTCTTGCATTCTTTATGCATGAAGGAATGAACATATTTTTCTCCAACACAGGGATGTCCACCAGCACAACACCAGAAATAAAAACGACCTAATAGTCCCTTATCGCAGGCTGAGAAAGTGCCAGAATAGATCTGAATATATGGCGGTCAAACTGTATGTATCAGATAACTGCCATTAAATAGTATGAAAGAGAAAGTGTGTTCTATGTAAGAACGCCTTTTATAGTGTGTAATTTTGATAGTGTTGATGATTTTAATATGTAATATTGTGAAAGTAATTTTAAATATTTCGATCGCTCATTTAAATGTATGACTATGTATATATTTGACGTATGTACATCCTACTTGCACTGGATTTGGCATGAATAAACTATTTGTATTTGTATTTGAGGCATTTCTATGATAGAAATTAAAAAATGATTATAATTAATGATTTTTAATAAAAATATTTCTTTTCCCGTAAATACGCTTTCGCTACACGAGGTAATACGCATATAGATCCATATTTTATATGTAAAGAAAATGTTCCTAATTCCCTTTTCAAATTGGATCCCATCCCTTCGGAATCTAATTTCCAAAATTTATACATTCCCATTCATATTTCCCATTCAGTGACGACAGAACCGATCTTTTGTTTCCGTTCTGCGTCTGGATCGGGATAGAGTGATGGCACAGTTCAAATGTACGCAACCTTTTTGAATTGCCAACCCTCGATATGATAAATACGCTTAAATTTCCTTCAGCAATTTAGCCATATGAGCTTAATTAATCTGAAACGCACCAAAATTCGAGCGCTTTCATTTACAGTTAAATAAGAGTAACAAGAAAATCGAACATGATTAATATGATGGCCGTGTATTTGAATTTTAAAAGAGAATTTGTATATTTAGTTGCATATTATTTTCTCGAAATTACGTAACATGTAAAGGTGAACGCGAATAAAAAAATTCCTCTGTTGCGGGAATACCCGATAAACACAATCACATTTGTGATGACCTATATGGTTTGCCCGCCATTCTTAGCTACACGGGACGTTAAAAAAGTAATTATTATAGATAAGTAAAACACTTTCATTTGACACAAATCTATAGACTTGTGCTGATTTGGCGCAACCGTCAATGACGTGGTGCTTCTCAACCATTAATTAATTCAATTAAGTGGCCGCTATATTTAGTGGTTTAAGTAACACTGAGTACTATCATATAATTAAATTAATTTTAATTTTGCTTGGTCTGAGGTCAATTTCTTTTTTCCACTTTTGTGAAAACAAATCATCTTATGGCAATAAACCAATCTATCTGTTTTATTTGTTATCATTTAGTATTAGTGTTCTAAGGGGGAAGTTTAACAAGTATAATTGATTTGAAGTAATTGAGCACTATAATTGAATCGTTTTGATTTATTTTCGAATGTTTTATTGGTTATCTTTATATTGGTAAGTTTTTGGCGAGCAACGTTGGATTTATTATTTATATTTTATTTTGTCGCGAGGCCCATGTTACACTGACTTGTCCCGTCCACAAGTGGGTGGCGTCTTTTTGAATAAATAATCCCCCTTCGTTCTTCTCATCTGAGGTGAAGGTAAATAAATAAAATTAGAGAAAAAGAGCGTGGCAGACTCCCGAGAAAAATTCATCTTAATAGTAAAACACTTTCATTGAAAAGGCATAATTTATTTTCAATAGATTAAGCCGCGATAACGACTTAATCTAATTTGATAATCCAATTTAAAAATAATCAAGGCAACATCAATCGTTAGCGAGTTTCAAAGTCGAAATCCACTCAGAGAGTTATGCATAATAATAAAATTTAAGATTAATTTTAAAAGTTGCGCTTTATTCGTCAGAAAAAAGTTTGATCCCCATCTCGCCAGGAGAATTTAATAACTCTGAAATTATAAGTCGATGGTTTCTAGAATAATGCCAAAAGGGGCTGAAAAAAGTTTCTATACCACAGGCGGCTCTAACGATCTTAGAGCATAATTAAGATTTCTTTTTTGCCAAACTTGACGATATAAATGAACTAAAAATGTAAACTCTTTTAATCACAATGAGACGAAAAATTTATTTCAGCTTTGCGGGAAATTACTTTATCAAGAGCGCCAATAACTTTGTAGAGCATGCTCAAATAATAAGAGAAAATATATAAAACATCAACATATTCAAAGATTATGGTTAAAACCAAAACAAGGACCATTTAAAGGCAAAGAAAAAAATAAGATAACGAAACAAAATCAATAATTTACCAGCTAGGCTGCCTGAACAGAACCTGTGCAAGGAAAATTAAATGGAAATAACATAACCATCCACGTGGAATCACAAAATGGTGACGCATAAAAAAACAAAATTAGTTTTCGTTCACCATGGCGGGTGAAGAATGGTCGTGGGATTTTTCTATATATTAATTAAACTTCAAAAGAAAGGAGCACATAGGAAAAGTATGGTTATGTTCCTTTAATTCCAGGTAAAATCCAGCGATTTACATTCTCGTCTCGCCGTAGTAGTTAAGCCGTCTGTTATGTCAATATCCTTTTACTTTAATGTCCTTCGGAAACAGAGAAGGGGGTCACACATGGGCTTGCCTTTAATAGAAGTAAATATTTAGTACTGAGTGGGTTTCAGGAGCTTGAACTCCAATTTTATTTCGAAGTAATAACATAACCATCCACCTGGAATTACAAAATTGCGACGGTGGGATCCCTGTTGTCATTGTTTGTGTGAACAGGTTACCATAATGAATCGTAATGGAATAAGAAAACTTGAACCGAATTTTATGAGTATATACTTGATCACTAATTAAAACTAAATTTCACCTTTCGTTTTGTCATTTAAACTTGAATTATTTTACATTCACCTTTCTGTCAAAAATTAGTTGAAAATTTTGGCGGAATCAAAGTTTTTTAAATACAGATTGAATTTCAAAATTAAGCACATATAGGAATGGTGTTATGACATATTGTCATAGTGCAGAGGATAGTGATACTTCTCCCACTGATTACGGTTAAAATGCAATAATTTTCATTCTCGTCTCATTGTGATGGTTGGTCAATATCCTTTTACTTTAGTATCCATAGGAAAGGGAGAAGGGGGTCACATGTGCTTGCCTCAACTAAATGTAAATATTTAATAATAGGAAGGTTTCAGGAACTTGAATTCCGATTTTGTTTTGAGAGCATGTTTGTCAACAACCTAAACTGTCTAGTAGTTAATTAATTTATAAAATTTTTAGCTTGTATGGATGTAGTGGATTCTAATTCTAATTCGTTTTTTTCTCTTTTTTAGAGTATCGTTGACCAAATTCCTAAACGTCTTTGCTCTTTTTGCTTTATTTTGGGTTTGGCGATTGTTTTTCTTCCATTATTTTTTATTTTAGACTTTCTCCTTTTAGTTTCCATGAGTTTCGTTAGGTTTCCTAAGAGGGGATGATTAAAGCTTATAAAAGTACCTAAAAATTACCATTTAAAGAAATAAATAAGCCTGTTGCAAGCCATGAACCCTACCTCAGCTTGGCTGTTACTGTCTAGTGGAAGTTAAATGTGTCTATATATCATCACAAAATATCAAATTATTTCGGTTTCCTTTGGGTTTTTTAATCACATTAATTTCTCTTCATTAATTTTTTGAGACAATTCATTTCAGGAATCATGTCAATTGACATTTCGAATTAACATTTTGCTTTGCACGTGTCGTTGATGCGCATTTTTGTGACACTATCCAATCAATTAGGAATGTGTGCTCCGATCAGCTGTATTATCGATCTATGATTAATAAATAAATATATGCTTTTGAGACCGCTTACTGTACGTTATTAATAAAGATTACGAGTGCAGTATGATGGAGGAATGTCACAAAAGGGTAGTGGGTTTGGATATCTGATGATGTCACTGTCTGTAGGAACAGGCTGTCATAGTGAAACGTAGTGGAATAAGAAAACTTAAACCGAAACTTATGAGCATATACTTGATCACTGTTTCATTCTGTCTGAATGATTTTTTTTCGTAATCAGGATTTTTTAAATATAGATTAAATTTCAAAATAAGCCCACATAGGAATGGTGTTATCATATATTATCATAGTGCAGAGTATAATAAAGCTTCTCCCATTGATCAACGCTAAAATGCAGCAATTTTCATTCTCGTCTAATTCTGGTGGTTCCGCCATCGGTTTTGTCAATATCCTTTTACTTTAGTGTCCTTCGGAAAGGGTGAAGGGAGTCACACATATGCTTGCCCCAACTAAATGTAAATATTTAATATTAGGAAGGTTTCAGGAACTTGAATTTCGATTTTGCTTTGAGAGCATGCTTGTCAACAACCTAAACCGTCTCGTAGTTAATTAACTTTATAAAATATTTACCTTGTATGGATGTAGTGGATCCTAATTCTCTTTACTGAAGTGAGAGTACGTATTATTGACTAGATTTTTAGACGGCCACTTTTTGGTTTATTTTGGGTTTGAGGGTTGTTTTTCTTCCATTACTTTTTAATCTAGGCTTTCCCTTTTTAGATTTATTAAATTTATTTAGTTTTCCTAAATAAAACTGAGATGATTAGAGCCTTTAAAAGTATAAAAAGTAATGAAAATAACTATATATATAAATATAAATAATCAAGCCCGTTAACCTTACCTTACTGCCTTGTAAAAGTTAAATGTGTCTATATATCATCATAAAATATCACATTATTTCGGTTTTCGTTAATTTGTAAGATTATTTTTTTAAATACAGATATATTGTCATAGTACAGGGTATAAAATGCAGCAATTTTCATTCTCGCCTCATTGTGGTGGTTCGGGCATCGGCGTTGTCAATATCCTTGTACTTTAGTGTCCTTCGGAAAGGGAGAAGGGGGTCACGCATATGCTTGCCTCAACTAAATGTAAACATTTAATATTAGGAAGATTTTAGGAGCTTGAACTTCAATTTTGTTTCCAGGGCATGCTTGTCAACAATCTAAGCTGTCTGGTGGCTAATTAATTTTATAAAATATTTACCTTGTATGGATGTAGTTCTAATTCTAATTCTTTTATATCGCTTTTTTGGAGTAAAAGTATTGTTTCGAGGGCAATAACTGACTGAAGTTTCTTCAGCTTATCTAAGAGAAATGGAAAAGGAATAATGAAAATTACACCTTTATTTTAATATTTACACTTGAATTATTTTACATTCATCTTTCAGTCAAGAATGAGTTGAAATTTTTTTCGAAACTCAGAGTTTTTTCAAATGCAGATTAAATATCAAAATAGGATTGATGTTACCATATATTGCCATAGGGCAGAGTATAGTAAAATTTCTTTCATTGATTACGGCTAAAATGCAGCAATTTTCATTCTGGGCCATATGCTTTGTCAATATCCTTGTACTTTAGTGTCCTTCAGAAAGGGATAAGGGAGCCACATAGGTGTTTGTCTCTACTAAATGCAAATATTTAATGTTCGAAAGATTTCAAGAGTTTGAACTCCAATTTTGCTTCGAGGGCATGCTTGTTAACAAGCCAAACTGTCTAGTGGTTAATTAATTTTATAAAATAATTTACCTTGCATGGATGTAGCGGATCCTAATTCGAATTATTTTATATCTCTTTCTTGGACTAAGAATGCCTATTATTAACTAGATTGCTAAATGGTCTGTTTTAACAAGTTCTGGTTGATTTGTTTTCAATATTTTATAATTTGTTTTATTTTTCTGAAGTTTATTTCCTTTACTTACGCGAAATGCGATTGATTAAAGCTTTTAAAAGTATAAAAAATTGATGGAAAACCATATAAATAAGCCCGCTGTCATGTTCGAACGATTAACCTTGCGTTACCTTGATTGCCACTGCCTAGTGGAAGATAATTGTGGCCATATACCATCATAAATTGTCATTTTGTTTCGTTTTTGTTTATCTTCTTTTTTGAAACATACATTTTTCTTAACTAATACTCTTTGTTACATTTCATTATCTTCATTGACATTTTGCATCACGCGTATCGTAAAGGCGCATTTTCGTGATATTATCCAATCAACTAAGATTTTATGATCCGATCAGCTATATTATTGATCATTGATCTATGATTCACGATTACGAGTGCGGTATATAGCATGCCTGCCGGCGCGGCGGCGGCGGCGCAGACCAACGTAAAAGTAGCCCCCTTCTCCCTTTCCGAAGGACACTAAAGTACAAGGATATTGACAAAGCCTATGGAGGAAAATCACAAGAGGTGAGTAGGTTTGGATTTCTAATGATGTCATTGTTTGTGGGAACAGGTTGTCATAGTGCAACGTAATTGAATAAGAAAACTTCACTTCCATCTCTAGAAATTGAACAGGGAGCCCCTCTTCAAAGGTCAGCCATTGCAACTGACAGTATTTGTGTCCGATGAAACAATTTGCTGAAAAATCCGTATGGGGAACCTTCTTAGGCCGTACCTTTTCTATTACTTTTAGTATATTATTAGTTTGATTCCTAGACTCATTATGTGTCTGAAATTTTCACTGCTTTTTTCGCTGGTGAGCTGCTTTTTGTTTTTTTATTTGTCGCCATTTTGTCATTTCAGTGATCCCACGTGGATGGTCGCTAATTCCTTTTTAATTATCCTTGAAGAGGTCCTGCCTTGTCCTCTTCTTGAAGCAGCTTAGCTGATTTCGGCATTACATTTTAAACGATTTTTTTTTAGATTGGTTTAGTAAAAGCTTTTGCGATAAGCTCGATTAAGCTTAACATCTTCGCTGTAACATTTTTGTATGCTAACACTGTAATCTGGCTCAGGACCCTCGGATGAGAATAAAAAGCACAAAATTGCTTATCAATCCCTTCACGTATTTCCTAAAACACCTTAATCGTCTAAACTATTCCACGTAAAATATGAAGCCATCCGCTGCCGATCCGCGAGTAAACTTTTCAACCTGGCACTTGATTGAAATGTAGATTTTAATCAAGGCTCCGTTCGGTTCTCGCGCGCGTTCTGCCAGCCTGGATGCACTTTAAATCCGGAGCCAATCGACGTAATAGATAAGAGACAAATTGGCCAATCGGGCCGCAGCGCGCACAAATTGAACCCATTAGCCCGACTGATGGTTCGACAGCCAGACCGATGGCACAATTAACTTTTTTTCGCTGCCGCATCCGGGGTGATTTAGTTGTTATTTAATTAGAAGATTTAAAATTGAAAAATGATGTGGCAGAGTCAATTATTGTCTGTTTCGCATCTGATGACATTTAAGAAATTAATCTGTATTAGCAAGGGAATAAACAAATTAGTTTATGAATGCGTTTCCACCAATATCTTAATCCTGATTATGAATAAACGTACGTTAAACAAAATTGTTGCCACGCATGTTTCATTATTTTACACATTGCTTTAATTGTCCTTTCTTTACAAATATTCCCAAGATTTTTAACCGATTTTGTTTAAAATCTATAGTTTTTCTTGATAGAATAATATGAGCTCTAACTATAGTCGAACAACCATAATAAAAATTTAATAAAACAAATACCTAAACAGAAAAAACACAATTACAAAAATATAAAGTGAAATTGGATTGATATACAAAAATAACAATTTAGAAATTAATTAACACAATTGTCGCACAATTTACAGTATTTTCATATGTCAATATTACTCATGTGACTCTTGCCTGCTTTCATTTTGATCTTGTACGCTTGTGGAGGATTTTCCTTTATATTATAAGAGTGAGAGAAAAACTTTTTATACCAAAGTTTAAGTATTTTTCCGTATTATCATCTGGGCCGATCAAAATAAAGAAACGAAGATCGGAAAACAAAAGAATAATACTAACATTTTTTTAAATCCAAATATCATGCCTTCTTTTCTTGACCTCAAAAATATATAGTTTGCCGATGGTTCAACCGTTTGCTAGGCTCTTTATTTTTTGATTTTATTTATCTTCACCTCAGTTTAATAATAACGCACAGCAAGCGGTCTCCCAAGTAAATATTTATTAATCAAAGATCGATAACATTGCTGTTCGGAGTACACATTCCTAGTCGGTTGGTCCACCGCTTTGATAAGCATAAGGCAAAATGGCAAGTCCAGATGACAATTCGATTCCCGAAATAGCCGGAATAATATGGCATTTTATGATGGTATATGGCCACAATTAACTCCCATCAGGCAGTGACAATCAAGATACGGTAAGGTAAGATGAATCGTTCGAACATGACTTCTAGCGGGCTTTTTTATACAGCTGGTTTCGTTTGTTTTAACACTTTTAAAAGCTCTAATCAACCCCGTTCCTTCTGAGAAAGTTAACATTCCCTAAAAGTTAAAATAAACTACTGAAAATATGATGAGACCGTCCAGAAATTTGGCCAATAAAGTCCAGTTACTTCAGGGAATCGGCATAACATTTGTTGGAATTAGGACTATGGGTTACCCATACAAGGTAGGCAGTTTATAAAATTAATAAACTTTCTTTTTTTATGGCAGTGGCACACACACTAAAGGGGGATCATATGGCGCTCGGCCAGCGGTGTGTGTGATTGATTGACACGGTTCTTGGTGTTTCCAGTTGTACGACGAACTGCTGCGCTCTTGCCGTCTGTCGTGTCTGTCTGACAGGAGTTGCCAGGGGCAGGATGAGGCAGGCCAAATTCTGGGAACATATGCCGTGAAAGTATCTGTAAACCAGGGACATCTCGTCCACATGTCTGCGGTGTTCCAGACTAACCAGATTCCGGGTTAACTCCGGGTCGCCGAAGAGACACACAGCTCTCTTCTGAATGGAATTCAGCAGCTTTAGGGTGTGCTTTGGTGCGGCACCACAGATGTTTGAACAATATTCCAAGCACGGTCTTATTTGCGCTTTGTAGAGCAAGAGCAACTGCTGCGGTGTATAGAGTTTTTTGTTGCGAAATAGCGAACCAAGCTTCTGGGAGGCTGATTTTGCGATGTTAGCAACGTGGTCATGCCAGGACATATTGCTGTCGACCGAGACACACAGCAGTTCGATTTGCGAGTATGAAGGAATGGTCGATCCTGCCATAATGATGTCAGGGCCCGCTGTATTGGCCCTCTTGGTAAACGTGGCTGCTTGGGTCTTTCCTGCATTGAACTGGACCAAATTTAGTTTTTGAGATATTTAGTTTAAAATATATAAGAATTGAAATGAAATTAAGACCTAGATTGTCTTGAAAACAAAATATTTGGGTTAGTTTGGGTTACATTGATTCTCAAGACAATCTTGATCTTGAGTTTGATTGGCTTATTATATTTTAAAATTTAATATCTCTAAAACGGTTAAGCCAAATATCAATAATCTATATATTTTTAAAATCAGGAAAATAAGGCTTATTACTGGAGTGGAAAACAAACAGAGTATTTCATTTGAAATAATTAATATTGGTTTTATTTCTTTGCTTTGGGATCGTCGTTTAATGGCTCCAGAATATTGTCACGACTTTATGCTCGTCGTATCGGCGTCCAACTAGGAACTTAGCCTAATTGCGCCAGATGTTGTTAGATACCGAGAGGGTTATGTAGCTCAGGTAGGATCGATCTACATCAGGTAGTGTTCAAAAACCATTTGAACACGTTTTCAAATCTAACGATTTAATTTGTATTGTTTTAACATTCCACGCCATTGCGTTCGTATTCCAAAGAAATCTTAACCCTAGGTTAGTCGCGCAAGAATTGTATACGCGTATAGTCGCGTGGGTGACATGTGTCACCCACGCGATTTAAATCACTTTAATAAGAAAAAAAAATTATAAATAAAATCAATGGTCATATTTTTGGATTATTGGGGGTGTTTAATATTTTTATAAGACAAAATATATTTGCTAATATTTGTAACATATTTTCGTCGTCAGTAATACGGTCGTCCTGTTCCTCATCGCTTATCTCTTTATACTACTTTAACCAAATATCTGGATCACTACTTGTTTCAGCCATTTGTCGTTTAGGTGGACGGTCCATTATCTATCTGCGAAATACACTGTAATATATACATACAAATATAATATGTACATAAAAACAAATGCATACCTACATACAAATACATATACAAAAAAAAACAAAAAAAAAACAAAAAAAAAACAAAAAATACACACAAATACATATGTACATACAAATACAAATGTAATATGTACATACAATGTACAAATACAGTGTAATATGTACATATAAAAAATAAATTGATTTGAAGAACTAGGTAATTGCAAATTTGTATTTATCCTCAAAATTTGGGATATATCATTAGTAAGAATTATTATGATACATCACAAAACCTTGTATACAACTGGTGACGTCTACTGCCGCAATAAATACTTAAACATAATACAAAATATCTTAAGAAACCTATAAACACACCTTTTCAAAATGACTACACGTTTAGTCGCGCGGGGGACAAATGTCACCCAGTCGAATATTTCAGGCAAAATACGGAATACAACTAATTTCTCAATAAACCCGCCTAGGATACCATAAAGAGCTTCGAATGTTCAGCAGCTACTAAAATCCATGGACGCCAGAACGTTCCTGTTAAAAAACTGTGTTGTGGAGAGTGGGAGTGGGTGACATATGTCACCCGCGCGACTAACCAAGGGTTAAAAACCTTCGCGATACTCGCAGCGCCATCTCTAGTTACCACGTTTACTCATCTGAACTGGACTAATCACAGCGTTACCCTACAGGGTAGCCACTTCACCCAACCTAAAATTACTAGCTATAATTCTCGTGGTCCCTAAAATTCCAATCTTTAATAATCGAATTTCATAAAAACTAGCCAGATTTCGACCAGGTTTGTGTTAAAATTCATAATATTAATTTAGACAACCGGTCATTTACGTTATTTGCCCTTTACTGACGTAATATGATAGTAGTGGGGGTAAGTTAACGCGCCAAAGTACGAGAAGACGACGCGACGCCTTCTCACTTCTCACGTTCTAGAATTCAGTGTCAAGTAGTCCCTTGGCCCTCACACAATCAAGCCGCGCTAAGGGCGCTCTCCCACCGGCCGGCATGGCGCCAAGCCGCGCCATGCCAGGCAGATTTCACGTTTTGAGACCTCCTAATGTCTCAAGATATCTATTCAAGTGACATTATGGTATCTCGCCATTGCGACAGCTCGTCGTAGTCATCTCAAGCCTACAAGTTATACTTGAAGGTATTTATTGGCTCCCGGCCATCTCCGGCCATTCACTCTCACAAGGCTATAAGTAAAAGGCAGCTGTTGGCCCCCGGCCATCTCTGGCAAAAGTAAAATGCAGTACCGAGCGATGTACTGAGCGTTTCCTCGGCATTGAGCCCCAGATAAGTAAATACCCACGTTTACAATCACAAACTCTCAACATTCTATAATGCTGTACCGTCGCTGTACTAGCGTCCCCATTGGTCTTGTCCATGGGGGTTCATTTCTATCTATGCTTTATTCTAATATAAAGATTCTCACAAATCGAGTCTTGCCTCGAACCACAAGTAAGTAAACTCACACGTTTACAATCACTCTCTCACACTAAGACCCTGTACCGAGCGCTGTACTAGCTTCCCCATTGGTCTTGTTCATGGGGGTTCATTCCACTCTATGCTTTATTCTAATGTAAAGATTCTCACAATTCGAGTCTAGTCTCGAACCACAAGTAAATAAACTCACATGATTACAATCACTCTCTCACACTAAGACGTTGTACCGAGCGCTGTACTAGCGTCCCCAATGGTCTTGTCCATGGGGGTTCATTCCACTCTATGCTTTATTATAATATATAGATTCTCACAAATGCTATTTTCCCTACACATATTTCAACTTACCTATGCGACCTGCATAGCGTGTTTTAGTATCCATTTTGCATGTATTAAAACCGCATTTCACAAGGGCATCGAAGTATGCCATGCATATATAACTGCATACCATCTCAATCCATCACCATTTGACATTTGCAAGAAATTGAAGTACATTGTATATATACTTTAAGAAGAGACTTAGTAAGTGTTTTAAGTGACTTTCCCCAGTGCTGGAAGATAAACTGCTGAACGATTGAACGTTGCTCGTCAATTGGTGAATATAGTGTACATAGTAGCTTATAGGTGGACATTAAAGTAATATTTATCCTGTTATTATTGCTTGTATATTACTGTATTTCATCTTAAGGTTATCTCAGCTAACCGAGCTCATACGTAGCAGTTCCGCAGTAACTTTAATGAACATTTAACTGTACTTAGCTGCAAGATAGTGTTTATAATCATATACTTGTTTAGGATTACAACTGTTTATGCAATGCTTTAGTTTTTAAGAGTATTATTCTTGTGGTATTCTGCAAGGTCGATACCTAGCATCGATAGATATTGTCCATATCGTAGCACTGACTACATACAATAATCATTTAATGTTTATATTTTGTTTATTTATGAGCTTTTAGTTCTATTCTGGTAAAATAACTTATTAAAATATTCATATAATTGCAAAGGTTTTTGTTTTATTTACAAAATCACTTTAGAACTAGCCTCTATGGTAAATTAAAATGCCTACGAGCACTCTCTGTTTGTTTAGAAAATCGACCAAGATCGAATCTGAAACAGGTCGGAAGAGTTAATAATAATGCCTATTTGTTAAATACTTAATGAATTTAGAGTTTACCTTAAAACTACGCATGTCTTCTCGGTTGAGGAATAGTTTGAATTGCTTGGATTATATTAAAGTTTTAATTGCAGTTGGCTTTGGCTATTTAATTTAGCGCCAGTTTAGCTTGACTTTAGTCAGAGATTTTATTCACTTTAACTCCTTGCCATACCTAACCTTGCAATTACTTTAACTTAGAGCGTCAGCTTTACAATTCGACACACGTAATCGCCGGAATAGTACGGCATTTTGTCATGTTATATGGCCTCAATTAACTTCCATCAGGCAGTGACAATCAAAGTAAGGTTAAATATGGTTAATCGTTCGAACATGGCTTGTAGCGGGCTTATTTATATAGCTGTTTTCATTCGTTTTAACACTAAACAACCCCGTTTCTTCTGGGGAAGTTAACATTCAGTAAAAGCCAAAATAAAACACTAAAAACATGAAGAGACCGTCCAGAAATTTGGCCAATTAAGCCAGTTATCTCATGGAATCGGCATCAAATGTGTTGGAATTAGGATCCACTTCACCCATGCAAGGTATGCATTTTATAAGGTGAGTTCACTACGAGATTATTCAAGTGGAAATAAATTAAACAACGTTTGGTTGTTGACAAACAAGCATATTCACGAAATAAAATTAGGATTTGAGGTCCTGAAACCCACCTAATACTAAATCTTTACTTTTGCTTAAGGTAAGCATATATGTGGCCCCCTTCTCCCTTTCCGGAACACCACGAATAAAGGCTTAATATCTAAAAATTACCCGAATGAGTGTTAAATAGCGAGACATAGAAAACTTTGAGCGTTACACGCGTAGAGAGATCAGTCTTTTTCACTACCCAGAAAAAGCGTGCTGAACGCGCCAAAAAAAGTTTTCACTTCAAAAACACTAAGATCGTTCAGATATTCCAGATTTCTTAAGTAAATTGGTCGTAGCAACACTAATAGATGATGCGTGGTTATTCATTCCCATCGGCCAAGTGATGCGGAAATAAACCAAAGAGTAATCTGTGCCAAAGCATGAAATACTCTAATGAACTCATTTCATTTCGATGCTCCTTAAAAAACATGGTAGACCGAGAGAAGATAAAAATCGTCTAATATCAAAAACATAGTCTTTAGTTTTTGGGGCTTCTCGTACCGCACGCGAGGTTTTCAAAACGCGTTCGAAGTCTTAAGGTTTCTGCCAAGCCGATTTCCGTATGAATTTAACAAGGATCGCACTAAAATCATCTTTAGAGCACGTCAAGTCAAGAGCTCGTCGCGAGCGTTTTGGTCACGATTACCTGAGGGGTCGTACGGTAGTTGCACAAGAAGAGCTTTTAAAAAATCGTTGTCTCTTGTGGCTTTTTTGGGGGTGTTTGTCATGTATTATATGCCAATCCCTGGCAACTTGTCAGATGCTGCTCGGCAGTTTTCCAGGGAGCCTTTTTGGGGATTAATGTGTGATTAGTATATTTTAGACCAAACTACTCCCTGGACACGGCTCCCAGTTCAGATACCGTACTGATTTTGTATGGTATATGAACTAGTGATAAATAGCCTTTGATTCTTCTCTTGAAATAACTCCAATCGCAACAGTATAACTTCGCTATTTCCCGTACGCACTTGGCTAACTTATCACTCTTTGAACACTCCTGTATTCTTTGAGTTAAGCCTTATTTTCTTTTTTCGGCTCCTATGCCTTTGCACTATTCACCCGTAGGCCGAGCAGCTAAATTATGGGGGAGTCAGGGGGCTCTCTAGTTCTCGAAACTAAACTAGCTGTCGACACGCTGTACTCTCGCCCAAGGTTTAACTACGACTAGTATGAAGGACCAGAGTGGCACGTACGTGAATGGGGGAAATCAAACAAGTAGGCTGACTCAAGGAGCTTGCAACTATTCTTTTTCGCGGGGTGTTGCTGTAGGGTGCGCACTACTGTTGAAGGTCTCGGAGAATTGTTGACAATCGGCCGCTTGACAAGGTCTCTTCAAGTAATTAACTTCTGTCTTCAAATTTTTTTTCTCCTAAAATTCTTCTGTTCTGAAGGTCCAAAAACTCCGCAAAACTCGATAAATTCGGTAGAAGGTTGATTCGGTACCAGTTGAGAGTATTGGCCCTACAATGCCTTTTCCTTCGTTTCGGAGCTTCCTTGGTTTGTTTGTAAGCTTCTTAGAGCCCTCCCATATTCGAGATTGTCGAAAATTCGTTTTTCCTGAGATTGCAAAATTCCAGAAAAACTCAATAAATTCGGTAGGAGGCTGATTCGGTACCAGTTGAGAGTGCTGGTCTTACAATGCCTTTTCCTTTGCTTCGGGGCTTCTTTGGCTCGTTCGTAAGCTTCTTAGAGCCCTCTCTTTTTCGAGATTGTCGAAAATTTGGCTGTCTCTAGCGGCCAAAAACCGCGGAAAATCTCATAAATCCGGTTGAGTCTAAAGGACGTTTTTACAAATCCCACAATGCCTTTCCGTCTCTAGCACAAAAAGTATTTCATTTAGCTTTGTTAACAAGTGGCCTTCATCTGATTCCTCTTGAAAAAATGTTTGACCTTGATCTGCATCCAAAGCTCTTGACTTCTGGGACTTGTACCAATCGTTCTTTCTTTTTAGAAATGCGAATAGCTTTGAAAATTTGCTAATATGTAGATTATTTTCTATAATTCAGCATCGAGTACACTGATCATAACGTTGAAGTCTTGAAAATTTCCACTGCCAGCAGCATGTTTTCATCATAATTCTCATTTTTTTCTCCTACAGCAATGATTCTTTGGGTAAGAAATATTTCCATCGTCGCTTTTAATTGCAAAAAATTTTTTGTTGACAGGGCTCAAATTTCATTGACATTACGAATGGAATTGTTTTATTTGAGTTTTTATTGCTCCTTTTATGAATTGCAATCAATCATGTAGTCACCAGACAGTTTTTCGACACTTTGAATATAATTATTAATAAATCTCTCATTATCCACTTTCACCATTATCAGATACGAATTTTGCGAGCGAGACATACAATTCAATTTACATCAAATACTCCATAGTCAAAACAGGCGTATTATAGACGAAGGAACATCCCTGAGGTATTATTATTAAACATGTCAAGACTGTCGACATTTCTAACAAATTAATTATGTTATAAGCGAAATAGGGAACTGAGAGAACCCTCCTCAAATAGTTTTTGACATGAGTTCTCGTTCAGTTAATAACAGGCTTTTACGCACTATAAACATATTTTATAAGACTGACTGATCTATCTAGATTTAGTATTTATATAAAATAGGTGTAGAATAATAGGATAATGGAACATGGTAGCTGCAGTGTAAGTTGAACTTCTGAAGTAGTTCTCTTGAAGCCCAAAAATATTTTGTTTCAAAAGTTCAATGAAGAAATCCGCGAATGAATATAATTCTGTAGTTCTCTATCAGGAAATAAACATACAAGTGTAAGCTCACTAACGAATACGCTTATTTAGACAAATAACATTTCTATTAAACTTTGAAACTACAATAATTAACGTATTTATAATTTAAATCGAGAAATATATTCCGGAACGAAAATATTGTTTTATATAGCCGAACCGTGATATCAGACTGCTTCTATTTTCTTATAACCATCGCTCGTTATCCGATTACGCAACCTGAGTAAGCAAAATCGAATCATTTCATTTCTTTTCGAAGACAGGTGCGTTACACTCGGCCACGCTACCAAGTTTCCGTTCCGGAAATCTTCCCACCTTTGGACGCCTTGAACCTTGTTAGTCCTGTAAATAAAACATGACATAATTAGTCGATTAAACAAACGCTCCTCTTTGGCAGCAGTGACATATCTCAATTGTTGGCCAGACACTTAAGATCGTCACCCCTAGCTTGAAGTTAAATAACACACTCAAAATCGGAAAAGTCAGTCGTCAGCGTCGACAACCTCATTCTCAGATTCTGCGTTACTACTGCTTTCGTAAGCAGCCGTGATTATTTTCATTTTGTCAGCTGACCAAATACCCTGGTACGTTTTGCGCGCACGTCGTGAGCCTGGCAGGTCTTCCACTACATATCTGTCATGATCAAGTACTTTTTTGACTACATAGGGTCCACTAAACTTTGGTACCAGCTTTTTACTTTTACCATCATTGGCCACATTTGTTCTACGTATAAGAACAAGATCTCCTATGCCGTAACCATGACTTTTCTTACGCTTTGCATCAAAATATGCCTTCTGCTTATCTTGTGCACGTCGTATCAGTTCACCGGTTTCGTGTCTGACCTCTTGAACGTCTTTATTAGCTTCGCCAGCTGCATCAGTTACAACATTACTTAAAAATGAATCGTTCATAGCTCTGGGACGATATCCGAACAACAGTTCACTAGGACTTCTTTTTGTGGTTCCATTCGAAACGGTGTTGATGCTAAAAACTATGTGGTCTAGTGTTGTGTCCCATTTTGTTTCATCATCATAACTAGATGATATGGCGTTAAGTAGAATTCTATTGTAACGTTCCACTTGCCCGTTGGCACGTGGGGTTGCAGTAGCATTTAGTACAAGTTTTATTCCTAATTCTTTGGTAAAATTATTGAATGAACTGCTCGTAAAAGCAGAGCCCCTATCAGTAATAATTCGGCGTGGTACTCCGAATGTTTTAAAAATGTTCTCCAGGAAGTCAATTACAGGTTTGGCCTGTGTATTCTTCACAGCCCTGGCAAACAAAAACTTTGTGAAAGCACAAATGGCGACTATTAGGTAACAGTTCCCCTTTGTACTTTTGATGAAAGGACCCAAGTGGTCAATATGTATGGTATCCAGTGGCACTGTTACTTTCTCTATTGGATGTAAGTATCCCTCTTGTTTGCCAGATTTCGCTTTATTGTAGGCGCATGCCAAACATGCAGAGATATATCGAGAAACGTATTTTCTCATCCTCGGGAACCAGTAATTTGTACTAATGCTCTCCAAAGTTTGATCGGTAGCAAAATGTCCTCTGTTGTCATGATGATACATGATTACCACTCGTCTTGCTGCTTTGGGAACGTACCATTTCTGCCCATCAGGTAATTTCCTATATAATTTGTGATTTTTAATTACATAGTCTTTATGGATTTGTTTTTCTTCAGTATCGGCTGGTTTTCTCGCTAGCACTTCGAGAAGGTACTTGCAGCGTTGATCCACTATCTGAACAGCTAAAATCCAATCATCTTTTGTAATATCCACTTGCAATATGTCTAAAGTGTCGGACTGGGTAGGGCCTTCAACAGGATTGCGACTTAAAGCATCAACATGTGCCATTTTAGTTCCTGGTCGATATTCTACTACAAACTTGAATTCCTGGGTAACCAACCACCATCGTGCAATTCTTGGTATTAGGTTTCGTTTTGACATCGCGGTTCTCAGGGCGTTGCAATCTGTGATTACTTCAAACTCGATCCCAAGTAAATAAACTCGAAACCTTTGAAGTGTGTTGACAACTGCTAATGCCTCCAGCTCGTAAGAATGATAACGTTCTTCTTCCTTTGTAGTTTGGCGACTGAAATATTGCACTGGTCTCACTCTACCATCTTCTTGTTTCTGTAGTAAAATTCCACCAAGGCCAAACTTGGAAGCATCCGTATGAACTTCGGTTTCAGCTTTTGGGTCATAGATGGCAAGTACTGGTCTAACTGTTAGAATGTTCTTCAATGTTTCAAATGCATTCACTTGATCCTTTTCCCACTTAAATAATACATCTTTTTTTGTTAAAGAAGTTAACGGTCGTGCAATTTGGGCAAACGATTTCACATATTTTCTAAAATAACTGCAAAGGCCAACAAACTGTCGAACATTGTGTACATTTCTGGGCGTTGGAAAATCTTTTACTGCCTTGATTTTTATAGTACCGGGCCGTGTACCACAAGCACTAATTTCGTGACCAAGGTAGTCAATATTGGTTTGAAAAAATTTACACTTTTCCAACCGCAACGTAACTCCAGATTTTCGAAAGGTTTCTAGTACATCTGCTAAAGCAATCAAGCCAGAACTGAAACTCGTAGATGGCACTAAAACGTCGTCCATATAGGCCATTGCCGTAGAAAATCTCATGGTACCTAAAATTTTATTAATGGTTCTCTGAAACATTGCCGGGGCATTTACCAAACCGAAGGGCATTCGCAGGTACTCATATTGGCCGTCAGGAGTGACAAAAGCCGTTTTCTGCCTTGACTCCTCTGCCATGGGAATTTGGTGGTATCCGCTTGCCATATCTAAAGTGGTAAAGAACTTGCAGCCTTTTATCACCTCAAGGTGATCATCGACACGCGGCAAAGGATAACTATCCTTTACCGTTTTTGCGTTTAAGGCCCGAAAATCTATGCACATTCTTGTTTCGTTATTTTTCTTTGTGACCAAAATAATGGGGCTAGCATATGGTGAACTAGATTCCTGGATTATGTCAGCAGATAAAAGACCATTTATTATTTCGCGTACCTTTTCTCGTTCGTTATATGACAAACGATAAGGTCTGTACGTCACTGGTTTTTGATCGGTCAAATGTATAGCCATTTCTACCCCCTTTATTTTTCCTAATTCTCGAATATTTTGGGCGAAACAGTCACGATATTTATTTAATAATAACAAAAGTTTTTGAACATCACTTGGTGATAAATCACTAGAAATCTGCTTTTTTAAGTCATCTAACTCAAATTTAGGCAAATCTACTAAACTTATTTTGTTTATGCTAACCTGTTCATCGGCGTCCTCTCCCTTGCATGGAACACCTCGTACAACGATCTTATCTTCATCAAAAACTAGCGTATTCTCGGACATATTCAGAATCGGAATTTTGGCAACACTGGTTGAGGTTACACAACTAGGAATCACATACTCCTTAGAAGGTTGGAAAGACTGGCGTTTGTCAACAAAAACATCACCATCATACTTATCAGTCGTAAAACATGTCACAAATCCTACTTGGTGGGAGGGGATTTCAACCTTGTATTTGGTTCTAAGCGTGATCTTGCTAGGCATCTCATCAATTTCCGGAAGATCCGTAATTTCCGTAGTAAATAGCCGTGCACTGCCATTTTTTACCACTGTTATTGACTCTGGATTGCTTAAAACTGACCTTCCAATCAATATAGGCATAGTCTGTAGATGATCCGCCACTATGTACACAGACACGTCGGAATTGAAAAAGTCCACCTTTAGATTCACTTTAGAGATACCCAAAACCTTTGACGTACCTCCACCATAACCATTTAAGCATACTTCGCTATTAAACCAGCTTATTCCTGCAATTTTGGCATCGGTTTCTCTTATTGTGACTACTTCACACCCAGAATCAATAAATCCCTTAAACACATGTCCATTTATGAAGCAGTCCACGTAGTAGCCCGCCATATTGCTTTTCTTTGGAGTATCACACATTAATGTTTTGTGCTCGTTCGATTTGGAACGATTGTTTTTGTTCCTAAAACATTTCTCTACAGAATGTCCTAATTTCTTGCAGAGAGAACACTCTAACCTCGGTTTGGGACAATGAATTTGCATATGACCGAATTCACCACAGTTGTAACATTTGCCCCTTGTCTTTCGCCTAGCATCTAATGTTGGATGGTTATCTTTTGGGTACTCAGATCTATTTCTTTCTTGTTTTTGTGAAGTACTTTGTTTTGCGTATGGATGTGCACGTTGGTATCTAGTATTGTCCAAAGTTGATAAATACTCCCGATAGAGGTCCTCCGGTGAAACATACCTTCCAACTTTAGCTCCAGACTGAATAGTCTTGTCGGTAATACCATCTATTAACATGGCGACTGCATTTTTTCCAGTAATTTGACACTGCCTTAGCAACTGATGTTTTGCAAAGTAATACTCTGTCCAGGTTTCGTCGTGATTTTTGTTTCTGTATATGAGATTTTTAAGGTTTGTTGGAAAGTCCTGATGGTCTGGAAAAGCTTGGATAAGCAACTGCTTCCATTGGTCCCAAGAATGTCTATATTCATCCAAATTGTCGTACCATGTTTTTGCTAAACCCGCTAATCTACTCTGCATATGATAAATTATAATATTTTCGTTCCACTGATTTATGTGCGCAAGCTGGTCTATTTTATCTAACCATCGTACACAGCTTTCATTTTCATTCGCCGGATTAAATTCAGGGATGCAGCTAGGGTTAACGGTTAATTTTGTATAATTTTTGTCACTGTCGTTGTGTAAAAGTTGGTTCACAAGGTCTTCTAACTGCTCAATTCGCTGCTGTTGCTGAGATTCTGCTGTAGTTTTACGAGAGCTATTACCCAAAGGAGGAGTGCGCGCAACGTCTGCGTCACACACAATAGAGCGGCGTGATTGCGTTGTGCTTGTGCGGTATGACTCTCGCTCTACTGGGCCCGTTGGCCGCCTACTTTGATTACTAGCATCTGAGACAATAGCGACATCATGAACACTAACATCATAATTTTGAGACCTTACCTCAATATTTTCAATGGGCTCTTGAGTATTTTTAGACCTGCTACGTCTAGGCTGTTCGTGTACTTCTGTCAAAACAGATTTACTGGGACGTTCTCTTTTCGCAGGTCGCTTTTTCTGCCTAGCATTCGTAGAGTCTAGCGTGCTTGCCCTTTTTCTGGATCTTTTATTCCTATTGTATCTACCAGCACAGTCACTACTGGAACTAGAAGAACTTGACGATGTGGAAGGACACGAAGAACTTGAACTCCGCTGGCGTTTATTCCTTCCCATTTTTTCGCCACTAATCACTATATTTACTTAACAATTATCCTTATTAATTACGTACGAAAATCACCTAACTACTAACTAATGCTTCGCCCCGTAAACTAGGCGTAAACAACAAAATGCACTAGTTTTTCTTTAAGTTTTTAACTGAATAGCTACCAAGCTACTATTTCCTTTGTCCATTAAAAACATACACATACGTCTCATCGAATAGAGCGCGAAAATCCCGCCGCTGCACTGTAAGCTCACTAACGAATACGCTTATTTAGACAAATAACATTTCTATTAAACTTTGAAACTACAATAATTAACGTATTTATAATTTAAATCGAGAAATATATTCCGGAACGAAAATATTGTTTTATATAGCCGAACCGTGATATCAGACTGCTTCTATTTTCTTATACCCATCGCTCGTTATCCGATTACGCAACCTGAGTAAGCAAAATCGAATCATTTCATTTCTTTTCGAAGACAGGTGCGTTACACAAGAGAGACAGATTTTAATCCCTACTTCATCGATGATAGATAACACCTCAAAGCTTTGGCGTGTTCTTTTATTCGTCGATGGATCCATCTGCTCGTATCAGAAAATCTATCTGTCTCTCTCTATTAGGGCATTGGAATTAGAAACAGCCAGAGGCAAATTTCAAACGCTTATTCATCGAACACGACACCATATTAATCAATTTGCTTTATAGTACAACAGAAATCTTGAAACATCCATTCATGCAAAAGACAAGATATCCATTCGTATTTCCTCGAGTAAAATTTAAATTATGACGTCAAAGTTAACTGGACCAGCTAACCTGGTGTTCAGGATAGTTAGGTTTTGCGGTTACATACTGTAATATACTTACGTATCATGTCTCCTTTTTTACACAGATGTTATAGGGTTTATTCCTAAACCACCAGATTTTGTTTTATCAGCTGAAGCAAGTGAGCAACGCAAAGTCGCTTTTTTGAATTTTTTTACATGATTTTTTTTTTTGTTTAAATTGCTTTGCAACATTCCACTCTTTGTCATTTTATGAGATTGTAATGTAAATGACCGGACTAATATGAGAGTAGTGAATATGGCTCTTTTGCAATACGGTATTACAATAATTTTTCTCCGTTTAAGGTCGAAAACGACGCTAGTTTATACGAAGTCACCTGGTAAAATATCAATAAATATACGACAGTAAGATGAGATATTGTGCAGTGTTATATACTGAACATAATCACTATATATGCGATAGTTCAATAAGATGTTATAGTGAATTATATAGTCTATATAGTCTATAATCTCATTAATTAGGTACGACTTATTTTGGCACGGGTTTAAAGAATATATTTAATAAATTCCGCTCTAAGTTTACCCGCGACAAATGATATCAGCGAATACAACTAGAAATCGTAAAGCTTTTTTCCGACGATTCTTCGTATCTGCACCGATCTTCCACTGACACATAATTTTTCACCAAATTTACTCCACCTTGTCGAATTAACTTTCCCTATTGTGCCCGTAAAAAGTCCCGTCGATCATGCGGTGTTTAGGGAGGAGGCAATATTTTTTCCGCGAACCACCATCTTGATAAATGAATATCTCGCGTCGTCTGGCGCGCTTAATCTTGACGTATTGTTTACAAATGGGTTTCGTTTTTCTACCGAGTAAATTTAAACATAAAAGCAGCTGTTGAAAGACGGCGTTTTGAGTAAAGCTGACTTGCGATTTTTCCATTTTTTTTGTCCCCCTTTCCCGAAGGACCTTCTTTTTGTTATTTTCCTTTAAAATGCGGACGGTGACCTTTTTACACCCGCCAAGACGAGTCATTAGTTGTCTCATTATTTACATGAGATTAAAAGAGAAAATATTGTATAAAATTATAATATTGTTTGTTTCGCTCCATAATGCAAGTTGCGTACGAATCACAGACGATCTGTTTATGTTTATGCACTAGACGCACCCGCGATTGCCAGGGGCAACGACGATTTTTTATCTTGTCTCGGTCTACTATGTTTTTGATATTAATTAAAATATCGTGTTAAATATTGATTAAAATATCTTAAGTCATTAGTTAGTAATAATTGTTCGTTAGAGAAAAAATCTAAATAAAACTTGTTTTACCAAAAATACTAGATTAGAGTTGAACAGCTCTCCTAGTACATGTACCTATAAGGCTTATCCAGTGAATTGGGGCACATTTTAAGCTATCGCTTGACATAGGGATTTATCAGAATTTGATTTCAACTATTCAGAGTGTCCCAATTGTTCAAATTAGTAATCATTCGAATTACTGATTTTTCTATAAGGCTTAACCAAGATTAGGAGTGGTGCTACGTACTGTGGCGCATTTTCTCTTCACGCTTTCTTGAAATTTGAACACGTTGTGGACTGTATGAAGCGATATATTTAATTTACTAAGTACAAACTTATACTAATAAGTCTTATGATTTTTCTTCTTTTGTCCCTGACATTTTTTCTGCCTGGTGCCACTTGTCTTCCAGTCATCACCAGTCATTTTAATTATTGCGTATCTGGTGACCAAAGCCTTTTACTATATATTTAATGCTATATACTGACCATAAACCGCCGGCCTTTGAAAATTTTAATTTTCAAATTACCAAATATGCTTAATGTCTTCAATACAATATTATTGAAATATAAATAATATGTTAATTAGAATAGAACAATTACTAATGTTTAAAACAATACTTATAAACTTTAGTTAACAATACAATTGACATCTATAGCTCGCCAGCATCATCAATAGGTAACGCGCACACCCTCTGTACCGCGCGTTTAACAGTACCGCTGTGAGTACGAACACTAACTACGCGAACAATCTGGTCTTTACCGAGATGCACATCAACGATTCTCCCCAACTTCCAATGCAGTGGTGCAATGTTGTCTTCGACCAATAGAACCAGAGTACCAATCTTGACATTCTCATTTTCAGTGCTCCATTTGTTGCGTTATTGTAAACTTCTGACATATTCTGCTGACCATCTATTCCAGAACAATTGAAGCATCTTCTGACATTCATGGTAATGGTCTAAACGGTTAACTGACACTTCTGTGACATCCTTTTGAGGTAGAGCATTTAACGAGTCTCCGATGAGGAAATGCCCAGGAGTCAGGGCAGAGAAATCTTTTGGGTCCGTGGAAATTGGAGTGAGGGGACGGGAATTAAGCACCGCCTCCACTTGGGCAAATATTGTCGATAAATCCTCAAAGGTGAGGTTAGAATGACCCACGATACGAGTTATATGATATTTAACTAGTTTAACAGCCGATTCCCATATTCCGCCTTGGTGGGGAGACCTTGCAGGAATAAATTTCCAATCTATACCACCCTTAAGCAAAAAGTCCGATATATTGCGATTTTGCGATACACTAACCAACAAGTCGCGAACAATCACTTTAAGATTATTGTCACTGCCAACAAAATTAGTAGCATTATCTGAATAAATTCGGCTGCAAAGACCCCGTCGAGAGACGAATCTTTTCAAGCAATTTAAAAACGAATTTGCACTAAGATCTCCTACAAGTTCTATATGTACTGCCTTGGTACAAAAACATATAAACAAGCACATGTATCCTTTAACAATAGCTCGATTCCTTAATTTACCATCTTTTATGTTAAATGGTCCAGCAAAATCTACACCTACTATAGAAAAGGGTCGCTGCGGATTTACACGATCTCTTGGCAGATTTCCCATTTTTTGTTTTAGAAGGCAAGATTTTACTCTAAAGCAAATATTACATTTTGAAATGACACCTCTAACAGTACTTCTTCCATTTATTGGCCAATAATTTTGCCTTAACGAAGCTAAAATTGTTTGAACCCCTGCATGTAACTGTTTATGATGTTCATTGAGGATAGATAATTAATTTCGTTAGTGGATGATGCTGAGGCAAAATTATAGGAAATTTAGAGTTATATTCTAAATTAGATTCACGTATTCGCCCGCCTACACGTAGAAATCCATCTTTTAGGTCTAAAAATGAATCCAGTGATTTAATTGAACTTCGCCTAGCAATACCCCTTGATGCCTTTAATTCCAAAATTTCAGATTTAAATTCTTGTTTTTGCATCGCGCGTATGAGTGAATGCAATGCATTTTAATATTCGGCTAAAGTAATTATTCCTGTTACTCTTTCATTCAAATTGCGATTTTTACAATTTTTAAAAAATCTTATATTCAATGCCGTTCATCATCATCAATCGACCAATCGCGTCCACTGCTGGACATAGGTCTCCCGTAGCCTTCTCCATCCTTGCCGATCCTGTGCTGCCTCTATCCAGTTTGTCTTTATCCTTTTAATGTCGTCGGTCCATCTGGTTGGTGGACGGCCTCTACTTCTGTATGCGTCTTGGCGCGGTCTCCACTCAAGTATCCTCTTTGTCCAGCGATTGTCCGAAATTCGCGCCACATGACCGGCCCAGTTCCATTTTAAGGTTGTTATACGGGTAACCGCGTCCGTCACTCCAGATCTCTCCCTTAATGTTATATTTGGGATCCTGTCTCTTAGCGATATACCTAACATCGACCTCTCCATTTTCCTCTGCGCGATACTTATTCTATTTGTAGTGTTCTTTGTGAGGGTAAGTGTTTCAGCCCCGTATGTAAGCACAGGCAACACGCACTGATCGAATACTTTTCTTTTTAGGCATATTGGAATGTCTGACTTAAAGATATTGCGCAGCTTTCCAAAGGCCGTCCATGTTAGGCCTATTCTTCTCGATATTTCGCGTGTTTGATTGTCTCTACCAATAGAGATTTCGGACCAAGGTATTTATAAGAGCTTACTTGCTCTATGCTTACGCCGCCTATCTTGATTGCCTCACTCATAACAAGATTTGTCATGTATTGAGTTTTGTTGGTGTTGATTTTGAGTCCAACAGAGTTAGATGCTTCCTTGAGCCTCCGAAGCATTTGTTTTGCTTCGTCCATACCATCTGCGATAATTAATATATCGTCGGCGAATCTCAGATGGTTTAGTTTTTCGCCATCTATGTTTATGCCCATGTCACCAAAGTTGGCCTGTTTGAACATATATTCTAGGAGGGTTGTGAATAACTTTGGTGATATGACGTCTCCTTGGCGTACACCTCGTGCGATTTCAAAGTCTTCGGAATCATCTTGCAGCCTAACATAAGCTTTTGCTCTTTGATACACGTGTTTGATAACCTCGATGTATCTATGATCGATACGGCATTCAGCAAGAGCTTGTAGCATTTTATGCTGGTTTATTGTGTCGAAAGCCTTTTCGTAATCGACGAAAACTATGCAGAGGGGTTTATTATATTCGATGCATTTTTCGATAAGGGACTTGACTACTTGTAGATGGTCATTTGTGCCAAATCCGGCTCGAAATCCGGCTTGCTCGCGGGGTTGATATAGGTCGAATTTATTTGTTAACCTCTTGTTAATGATTCTCATGAATAGCTTATATATATATGCGATAGTAAACTAATGGGTCTGTAATTTTGCAGGTTGGTGATATCTCCTTTCTTATGCAGTATTATAATTATTGCCCGATCCCATTGGGAAGGTGTTGTCCCAGTTTGTAGGCAAGCATCAAATAGCTTGCATAATGCATTTAATAAAGTAGTTCCGCCGGCTTTTAGGGACTCGACTGCTACGCCGTCGTCGCCAATTGCTTTATTGTTTTTCATATCTCTTAGTGCCCCTCTTATTTCGTTTAGAGTAATATTTGGAATATCCTCGGACCCTTGATTTTGCACTTTATTTATGTTGGTGTCCAAGCTCACTGGGTTTTTATCGCTATATAGTGTCGCGTAGAAGTCTTCTACAACCTTTAATATTTCCATTTTATTTGTTGTTATTTGGCCACTCTGTTTTGCTAGCTTGGAGATGTTTTTCCTGCCTTCGGAGAATGGCTTCCGTAGAGATTTCATGCCCTTATTTTGCTCAATTACCCTTAAGATTTCATTTGTGTTGTATGTTCTTGTATCCCTTCGCACTGCCTTGGATATTTCTCTATTTAGGCGTCTTAATTCTGTTGCGTTTGTTGTATGTTTATTTGTCAGATTTCTTCTCCTTTCCATTAGTTGTTTAGTGCTTATACTGAGTTTTTCGTTTCGATGGATGCTTTGTGTCTGGCATTCTTTTACTGCGGTTTTTATAGAATTTGTAATAAGTGCGTTCAGGTCTTCTATATTCGGGTCTAAAACAGTTTCCATATGTGCTAGCTGTGATTCTATTCTATGCTGATACTGGGTTTCATCTCTAATCGGCCTCCATTTGCTGGATGTTGGTTGTTTAATAAGCTTTCGCTCATTCTTGATATTAATTGAGATTTTGGATCGGACCAGCCGGTGGTCGCTGCCTATTGAGAACTTATTCAGCACAGTTACATCCCGCACTATTTCCTTTCTGTTAGATATGATGAAGTCGATTTCATTTTTTGTAGAACCGTCGGGGCTGGCCCAGGTCCATTTTCGCTGTGGAGTTTTGCGATAGAAGCTGTTCATTGCAAATAGGTTGTGTTGTAGGAGAAATTCCAGAAGCATTTGACCTCTCTCATTCCTTACTCCGAATCCGTGGGTTCCCAACGATGTTTCGGTTTCATCTTCTTTATGCCCCAATTTAGCGTTGAAGTCCCCTATTAGCATGCTGTAGTGGGTGGGTTCTTGCTGTATTGCGGTATTTATATCATCGTAGAATACTTCCACCTCAGCGTCCGAGTGTGCTGATGTAGGTGCGTATACCTGGATAATTTTTTTTTTCTTTATTTCAATGCCGTTACACGTACTAATTTATGCAAAGATGAATATCTCGTAAAACATGACAAATCCTGTTTTACTTCAGTGGTAACAAAAGAAAGTTTTGCCTTTTTTCGTTCAGGTACAACACACAATTTTTCGGCCATTCATCAAACTCAAATCGTAACCATTCAGGCCCATACCACCACAACTTTAAGTCTTTTAATTCGCTAGGAGCAACACCGCGTGAAATGTCAGCCGGATTTTGACTTGAAATTACATGCCCCCAGTTAAAGTTTTTCGTTAGTTCTTGAATTTCGGCTATGCGATGCCCAACAAATACGGTCCAACAACTTGGTTGTTATTTAAGCCATGCTAATACAATGGTAAAATCGCTCCATAAAAATACGTCGTTTATTTCGATATCAAGAGCAGAAATAACTTTATTTACCAGTCGCGCTAACAACTGTGCACCTAATAACTCTAATCGCGGTAACGTTAAACTTTTAAGTGGTGTCACTCGCGATTTTGCACATATAATGTTTACCAGTATTTCACCATTTTCATTTGTAAATCTTAAATAGACACAAGCTCCGTAAGATTGCTCGCTTGCGTCACTAAAACCGTGTATTTGGAAATTTTTTGAATTTTTTAATATAGCTTGCCGCTTTCATTTCATTAAGTGACTTAAGTTGACTATAAAATTGTTTCCAAGAAGTAAAAATCTCTAAAGGCACCGATTCGTCCCAATCATTACCGGACCAACTAAACCTAACGGATCAAATATTTTCGAAGTTACTGACAAAATAAAACGTTTTGTTATTTTAAGGGTGTCTCTTGGTTCAATCTCTACGATATATTCCAATACGTCTTTATTCGGTTCCCAGAAAACCCCTAAAGTTTTTCTTATATTGTCATTCGCGATAAAATATCCGATATTTTCCGTTTGATTATTTGATAATGCTTGTAAGACCTTCGGTTCATTCGACGACCATTTACGAAGTGGAAGTCCGTATTTATTTAACTCGATCGTAATTTGCTCTGCCATACCTATAGCCTCGCTCACGCATGACGCGCCCCCTATATAATCATCAACATAAAAATTATTGGCAATTGCCTTGCTCATTGGCAGATTGCGGTCTTCTATATCGAGAGCAATCTGACGAAGACATCTCGTTGAGAGAAAACTCGCCGAAGCTCTGCCGTAAGTGAGAGCATTAAGTTGATAGTAATTAAGTTTAGAATTTGATTTCGTTCGCCAGACAATCCGTTGCAAATCACGATACCTTGGTTGGACATTTATCTGCCGATACATTTTAGTAATATCTGCGGTGCTTATGTTGACGAAACCTAAGCAATATGTTAAGAAGTTCATCTTGAATATTTGGCCTAACCTTTAGAACATCATTTAACGACACGCCGCGCCGGTTGATGTTTTCGCGCTTGCGTCAAACACAACACGTAATTTCGTAGTAAGTGACGATTCGTGTAAGACACCATGGTGTGGTAACACGTATACGTAATTTTCGTCGTCTTTGTTTTCACACGGTTCTATTCTTGACATCTGTCCTAACTGTTCATATTCAGCCATAAAAGCATAATAGTTTTCCTTTAAAGTAAGATTCTTTTCTAACTTCCTTTCTAAATTAAAAAATCTCATTTTTGCCGATTCCAGGGAATCGCCCAACTCCTTTATATTGTCCTTAACCGGCAAAGCTACACAAAACCTTCCTGTTTCGTCCCTTTCTACCGATTCCACGAAAAGTTGTTCCCATTCTTGCTCTTCAATAGAATACCTCCTTTTTGTTGGTATCTCCTCTACTAACCAGAACTTTTCAATTTGACCCTGTAACTCTTGATATGTGCCGCGATCTACGGTTAAACGGCATACACCCCCCCTTTGAGGCTTGCTACATATTTTGTTAATCTTCCCAGATACGATCCACCCAAATACGCTTTTTTGTATTGTTAAATTACTATTTTTTAATTTCACTTGACCCGCACAAAGCATAAAATAGTTCAGCTCCAATTAAAATGTCAATTTTCGATGTTTTATTAAAACATGGATCAGCTAATTTTATATTCGGAGGAAGTGCTCGCCCATCTATACTGAAAGAATGAACAGGTATTTCAGTTGTTATATTGTCTAACACAGAAAAGGAGAGATTAGTGTTATAATTGTTATATGGTGATTTTATATTTGTTATAACATGCTGTTTTATACTAGTTAATTTCTCACCAACGCCCGAAATCTTAATGTCAATTTTATTTAATTTTAGACCCAATAAGTTAGCCAAATCCTTTCTTATAAAATTCATTTGAGATGCACTGTCTAAGAGAGAGCGACATTTCACGTAATCCCCTTGATTATTTTTAATATAAACAATAGCTGTTGATAATAGCACCTCATTTGAGATCCCTAATCCGCTATAAGAAGTTGCTACCACAGATGGCTCATTTTGAAATTCATTTACATTAATTCCGGGTTATTAGGTATTTGTTGAAAGTCATTTTCCTCGACATCTATATTTGTAGCGGGGGTTGCAATATTTGTAAGCTTATTATTACAAAGTATTGTATTATGCCTACCATTACAATTTTTACAACCATCTGACAAACATTTGGTGTAAAAATGATTTCCCCGTAAACAATTTAAACAAAGGCGCAATTGTCTTATTTTTACTTTTCGGTCTGGTATAGATAAATTTAAAAGTTTTTCACAACGATATATTTTATAAAATGTTGGCCCTTACATATTTCACAGACTGTTTTGGCTACTGCACCTGTTGCGCTGTAAGCTAACCCCTTGCCTTGACCGTGATATTTGTTATTAAAGTTGTGCGGTTTTAAAGGTGGTTTTCCAAATGGCGTCTGCTTACTAGGCTTAGCATTAACCTCCACATTTTCCAAAACGCGACATTTGTTTGAAATAAATTCTGTAAAATCTTGAAGCTGAGGATTAGGTTAGAATCGTAGATATTTTGTGTGACAACTACTGACGACTACCTTTTGTAAATCCTTCTCCCTGACGACCACCTTTTGACAATCCTCCCCCCTGCTAAGCTCTTCTGGCACTTTGTAAAGACTTGTTATAAGTGTTCAAGTCAAAATTGAAATTTTGGACATTGACATACAAAAAGACGAATAACTCAAAAGTTAGACCGGGTAGACCCCCTTGGGAATCTTTCCCCACTACCGTTGTTCTTCAAAGTATTTGATTAATAACGTTTCGGCCTCCTAAGGGACAAAGTAAGCCGAAGTTTTGTTTTAATTCCATTTAAACTTTGAGTTAATTTTTGTAATCCCCATATACAGGGTGATCTTTAGAATCTGTCGGAACTGCTATACATTTATAGGGTGTTCTAAATTTCTTGTCCAAGACAAATGTATTGCCCACTAACCTTGTGTTGTATTTAATTCAGCCTACTGCCGACAGACGTTCTGTGGTGGCTGCTATCTACAATTTCCTTTGGATAGCGGGAAAGGCTTTGGTGGGTCCACCTTCGTTCCCCCGGCCTGACAGTGAGATAAGTTTACGGGTTGGACGTTGTCTAAGAAGCCTTTTAAATAGCGAGTAGTCGACTCGATAACGACCTGGCATCCCGTGGTATCAACATAGTAGAGACGTAATTATTGTTGTATCTTGAGATGTAGAAGTCAAAATGACTTTCCGAACTCCTCAGTCGACGGCAACCGCGCACTAAAGGCCCCTGAGTCTGGATGAGCTCTTGGTGCTTGAGCTGAATCGAGATAGATCAGAGGAACAGATAGCTTTAACCCAGAGTCCCCCGCTGAGTTCTAGCGAGTATACTGGGGACCCTGAGGAATTCATATTAGACCCGGCAGCGGCCTTTGGTTATCACAGGGAATCTGTTGTGAATAAGTAGGCGACAATTAATACCTTGGTGGGTTTGCCTTCGCATTTTTAAAGAATGTGTGATTCTGCAACTTTAGTCAAAATGTAAAAGCATATGATTTTATTGCATTAAACCTAGGCCTTTTTTAGTCATCTCTACTTTATATACATATGTACAATATTACTGAGGTTTAGACTATATATTTATGTACAGGGTTTTCCCGTATATTTTAACCCGCAACTATAGCCTTTATTTTTTGAGCTAGGAAAAAACCTTAAATACAAAAGTTAGATGATTCTTTCTAAATCGCCAGGATAAGATATTAGATAAAGCAAATAAGCATCTAAAACTAACTTTTGTTTTTTTTTTAATGAAACACTGTATATTGTTTACTAAAATGAAGAAGATTTTCGTTCTGATTTCAAAAAAATTGTTTTATGTGTGTCACAGGTGACTGCTATAATAAACCCGCGAGGGTACCGCGACGTGTTATATGGCTTATACCGTCAACGTTGTTCACGACACATTGAGATAACGCAGTAGTACTTGCACGGTCGTTGTCATAGAACTACAATAATTACTACTTTTTGGCTCTGGCCGGGAATCGAACCTTGGTCTCATAGAGGATCCTGACGGTTTAGGAAGAATCCTCCCTCCAACTTGTGTATTAAAAGTTTTTTTGCTGCAAATATATGGGTTTTGGTGGATGATAAAATTTACATTCCAAGTATGGAACATGGAAACAATTATATAGTGGATATTATGGCATATATAAAGATACAAAATCATTATAATGTATAAAACTTCAGTAAGATATTCTAGGTATTATATAGTGTACAAAAACACTTATATATTTCCGTTCAATGAGATATTTTGGCGAATTATATAGCATGTGCACTCATTGGAATATTAGTATTACTTACACCTAGTCTTCGAGTTCATACTCAACATATCACTACTCATACCTTCTCCGAGCATTATGCGTATTTATAAAGTGGCCCTTTTTAATAGCATCTTCTTTGTCGATTTAATTGTTTGCAACCTTTAGCCTCAAGAATTTTATAAGACTTATATCTTAAATGACTGGACTAATATGAGAGTACCGAATTATAATTGTAACTTTTATAGGCTTTCCGATTACTTATTCACTAATTTACTTTAAAATATGATAATAAAAGCATATCTTCGCACTAGAACTTCTCTGATGCGATAAAAACCCTACCACCCAATTTAAAATAAACGAGGAACTCGTTGCTGGGACTGATTAAAATAAATATATCACATTCCAATTATTAAACTGCAAGCTTTAACCGCGCTATTTACAATTTCACCTCAAATTCGCTGATTTATCTTATAAGTTATAACTTAATAACAACAGCTTATTTGACAAACTAATTACAACAGCTTGCTTTGGGTTAATTTTGCAAACTATCAGCGAAGTAAATTCAGACCGCGTCAAGAGAATTATTGTCTAGGTGCACGCGGGGTATTGAAATGGCGAATTTAGTCTTTGCATTGTCTTTAAAATACTGTTTAAATCATTTTGGGGTTAAGTACTATGCATTTTTGAACTGTCTTCAAAATGTGTACATACTGACCCAAATCTAATATTAATTTAGTAAATCTAAGGTGAAATGTTAGAGATTGGTATACAATAACAGATAATCATCATTTCACACTGACCAGCCACAGGCTTATGAAATACCACGAAACACACACACAAGCTCCACCAATATTTTTAATAATGAAGATATCTTAATCAGCTTAGCTTGATCACATTATGTGCGAGTAAGAAAATCCCTCTAAACGAACATCGGGAGTTGCACACGAAGATGAAATAAGGATATCCTTAGCTATCTGAAAACCTGTTTTCTAATGCAGTCCAAGGCTAAATAAATGTGTATCAGCTAGAAACACCTGCTATAGCAGTCTGTAAATTATCATATATAATATAACAAGCGCATTGAAAATTACCGGTAGTTCAATTTTTACCCCAGTTATTGCTTCTTGTTACAAGTTTGATCTTATTATCATGCATGTGATATCAATCGTGACGCGCCACTCGAACTGGTGGGCAGGAGTACCAATAAAATGCGGGATTCTACGACAGGTGCAAGGCAATATATCAAGGTGACAATTGAGATGATTCCCGAAATGTTTCCGGGATCTACTTTGCTCAAAACACAATTTTATCACTTGGTACTTAAATTATTCATCATGCCTTTTTGTATCCACGGGTCTATGTTTAATATTAGCTTCCTCGTTCACTGTCTCGTATAGGAATTTGGTCAATAAAGTTCTCTTGCCACAAGAAATAGAGACGCAAGTATATTAATATTACAGTTTTCTGCCCCCCTTGCAAGGTATTTATTTTACAAAATGAACCAACTATTAAACCCTTTACGTAAAATTTTCAATAATTCAATGATTTTGACAGGCATCTTCCAGAAATGAATTGGAGTTCAAGAAATCCAGAAATCTACTTAATATTAAATATTTTATTTCATTTAAGGCAAACACATGTGTGACCCCCTTCGGGCTTTTCCGAAAGACAGCAAAATCAAGGGATATTGTCAAATCGTTGCATTCAAGTGTGGAGGTAAATTAAAGAATTTTAAGAGTGGGTTAGTGAAGGGTTAGTTTGGGTTAGAAGCAGCCACTTCCTTTGCAACCTGGATAGTTATACGTTTAAAATATATTTAGGCGAAATAATTTTGAATTTAAAATATTTCAAAAATGACTTCTATGATCCAAATATGCGTTAAAAATGGCCGAAAAATCCATAAAAATCTCCAAAACTTTCATAATTAACATTTTCCCTATCAGTTATATGGTCTGTTTGTTTTAATTTGGATAATCATACACGCTGCTCAAATACAAATGAAAATCGCTATTTCCAACTTTTCATTATTATTCAAGCATGAAATTGCAAGGAAACAAATACATTTTAATTATACCCAAATCCTATTTCAATATTTAATATCTTGTTCCGGCATTGTTGACTTTGGAGTCAATTTTCATCACAATCTATTTAAACTCGCTCCCCCAACCGGACAGTTTTGTGTACTTTTGACAAGCCAAACGCATTAGGGATGCTAATCGAAAACCGCCGAGCCCGCGCTCTTCGTGGCCATTCCCGCTTATAATGGCCATAATTCACTGAAACTGCGTATCATTGAGATTGCATTCACTTCGCTTCAAATGATGCGGAATGCATTATATATCTGTAAATATATTGTGACTTGTGACACTGCCTGTTATAGAGATGCAATTGCGAGAATGTCGTTTTCATAACTATCGTGTTTCTCGTTCAAGTGGTATTTTGATAGATTTGGATTAGGTGGATAAGTAAGGAAAATATTATGCAACTCTTGGACAGAAGAGCTGATCTGAAATTTAGTTATTGCAGCGTATGTTGTTTTATCTAAAATGAACTATTAGCCTGGAGAATTGTTAAGCATCGTCTATATCTTAGGGAACATCCGTGGTAAGTAGGTACCTCGTGTTCATAAAATATCCTGAAAGAGGCACCGTCAGGAAAATATTTCAAAAATTACGAAAATGGTTTAAACACAGAAGCAGTTCGAGAAAAGACGATTTTAATAGAGGAAAACGAGCTTACAATCCATTTGTATCAAATGGAAGTTATAAAATTGGGGGTGAGAGGGAGAAAGAAACTAAAATATTACCAAAACTACAGTGTCAAAATCGTCAAGCAAAAAGTAATATCCTTACAAAGTACAGCTCCATCAAAATGTCTTGCTTAACTTCTCCCTTCTCTGGTCTGATGTTCAAAAAGAGGTTACCCTTTCTTAATCATCTCACCACAGTGGTATTTTTACAAGAAGATCTGTCACATTTCTGGCAGAATTGTGAATACCATTTAATATCGATTAATAAGTAGTTTTAGACTAAGGGTTACACAAAGATCGAAGGAAAGAAGAATACTCGGTGTGAGCTTAAGACAGAGAATCCGCAACGAAATCATCAGAGAAAACGGAATCAGCAGTATAATTTAATGTCGGTAGGGGTATTAGCTCTCAGAGTAGTTGTTTCTTCTGATCCAATCTTCTCACATACAGCCCAACACGGGGTTTCTCCAGATGATGGAGCATTTTCGGTTCGAGTGACGGCTGATGAATGTGTTCTTTCCGGTAGGTGCATCAGGGTATCAATATCATTCAAAGACAGTCAGGTTCTCGTGGGTGAAAGCCCACACACGTTCTTCTGATGAGTCCCGAAAGGACGAAACTATTGGGGGGAAGATTTTCGAAAGTCTCACTCTTGTCGTTGTTTTCATCGCGGGCATGAAGCATTGAGCTTGATGTGATTCAAGACATGTCTCCAACCAAGAATTGTGATATTCCTGACATTGCTCTGGGTGTAGTGTGAATCATCACATTGCATATATATATATATATATATAAAAAGAGGAAAACAAGTCATAAATTGAAGTCGGGTTTCGCGAGGTTTCTAAGGAGGATCCTATAACGTATCGTTCGAGAGCGGAGACAGAAAATCTAAATCCGGCGCAGTTAACAGTTCATTTTGTGAATGGTTTTTCTTTTATCGTGTATTACAGGTCAGTAAAATTTATAATATTGTTATTAACATAATTTGTACAAGTATTCCTTTTATTCTCATGTATAATTCATATTTGATGGCATAACCTGTGTACATATTTAATGAAATCGTTTTATGCTGTGAACAACACTGCTTTAAATGAAAACAGAAAATGTATTATTTGCTGTCTTTTCGTGCTAGGATTTTAATTTTAGTCTGACTGAGAATGTACGCAAGGGCCTTGATGAATCTACTAACCATTTCCTACCCTGACGGGAGAATATCCTAGTTATAAAAATGTAATGATCATTCTAAGATATTGGCCCAAATTGCAACTAAATAGCTCGGTAGCCCTTGATAAACCAGGACCTCAGTATCTTCCAGCGGCGTCTGGCTAACTAACAACAACCCCTTCAGTTTTAAATGTATTGTTACAAGTGTGAAACTACGAATTGTGGCGCGGGAGACAATAATTTAATTTTTATTATACTAATAAATGTTATTCAGCATAATTCGATTTAGGAATTTAGATCGAGGGTTTCTCTGCCATACTCTTTCCCCTCGTGAATTCCAGGATGAGTCCGGCACGTTTTTCTCTAATAATTTGGCTCGTTTTCTTTAACAAATTAGGCGTTTAATTTACATGTCGCATCTTTCCCTCAAATTTCCCTAATTTTGTCTTTTTGGCGTTGCCACTTCAAGCGGTACAGACCTTGGTTGATGCGATGAATATGTCCTTCAATGCAGGCATCTTTCCAACTTGCCTAAAGAAGGCCATTGTTCTTCCACTTTCTAAGGGTGGGGACCATGAGAATTGCATTATTGCCGACTTTGGCTAATGTGGTGTGGAGGCGTGTGAAGGTGAGGATCATTTCTTTTCTAGACAAGGACTTGTGGGTGCTCAACAGTTTGGATTTCGGGAGTCGGTGGGTACGGGCGATGCTATTTTCATGTTTCTTGAACATCTATACACCCAGTTAAACGCAGACGAGGCTGCCGCAGCAGTGTTCTCTGATTTATCAAATGCATTCGATTGTGTGGATCGCGGAATACTGCTGGGGAAACTGTAGGTGTGTGAATTTAGGGGAACAGCCTTGGAGTGTTTTTTTTTCGGACGTGTCCATGCAGTTAGTTTCGATAATTGCAGCTCTGAGGAGCTTAATATTAATGCAGGTGTACCTCAGGGCTTGGTCTTGGGACCGCTCTTTTGTTTTGATTTATGTAAACGACTTTCCTCGCTTTCAATATCGTGAAAATTTATTATATTCGCGGATAATGCCACCAACCTCTGGCCTGACTATGATGTTGACAGGTTGGGGTCAAGTGTTAGGATGGCTTGTTAAAGATTAAGCAGTAGTGTGACACAAATTTGCTATCGTTCACTGTTTCAAAGACATATCTTAAATTTTAAATGTGTCTTAGACAATGTCTATCTGGAAGATCAGCTTGTCTCTGTGCCCTCTATGAGCACATTCCTGGGAATAACGATAGATAATTCTTTTAAGTTTGAAATGCATATTTTAAATGTTTGGAACAGAATCTCATCTGACTGTTACGCTCTTAAAATAATTTCAAGCAAATTGGATTTTTCTGCAGCCAGAGCCTCATATTTTACATTAGTAGAGTCACGTCTCCGTTACGGTGTTTGTTTTTGGGGCTCTTGCTCTCAGTATTAGTAGATATATGTGTGGAGAGGATTCATGATTCCTGTCGTCCCTTATTTGTGAGGCATGGTATCTTGACACTGTGTTGCTTGTCTATTCTGGAGACTGTTTATCTCGTCTTTAGAAAACACAAGAGCCTTAGGTGGGTACTATGACACTCGACAGACGTATTCTTTCGGATTGCCCATTCCACATTCTGAAGAAATCAAATGCTCTATAATATATGGTGGAAGGAAAGTAACTTTTATCTTTCAGACTGAGGATGCAAGTTTGTGACAGGAGGTTCAGTGATTTACCAGATAATTATAATAAATTAATAATAAATACCTTAAACTATGTCTCCAATAAACGAAGCGCTTTCCGCCCACAATCTTCTAGGATCAGGTCGGTTAGCGATCGCAAAGGGGCATTGCACCATATGCTGCTTATATAAATGGTTCTTTTGACTTGTTGGAGCAATGTTTCCCTACAGCATCAAATCCTTTGATATTTTGCTTTGCAATTTTCTTGTTTTGATTTTTATTTTTGTACTTTGTCTCAAAAATTTGAAGCCGTGCTTTGTTGACATGGTTTATTTAATTTTTTCATCAAAATTTCCCAATTTTTTGTCGGACAACACTATCATCACGTTCTATGCTTTAACTCTTTAATTAATAACTACAATTGGCACAATCTGGCAACGTTGTGAAAATTTGCGTTTTTTTTACGCCACTTTCGGCTTTTGAATGCCGGCCTTTATGTAAAATGTTTAAATAGTTGACCCCTTTTTTCTATGTCCTCGGGAAAGTAAGAAGGGGTCCACACATGTGCTTGCCTTAAACAAAAGTAAATATTTAATATTAAGTAGGTGTCAGGGGCTTCAATTCCAATTTTATTTCGGAAATATGCTTGTCGATGACGTTGAACTCGCCTGATATTTTTGCTTAAATATTTGCTTAATTTTTATAAGACACATACCTTGTATGCATGTAGTGGATCCTAATTTTAATGCACTTTATTTCGATTCCCTGAGGTAATTGAACTTTATTGACCAAATTCCTAGACGGTATGTCCCTGTTTTCTTATTTTGACTCTGTTTAATTGGCTTGAGTTTTTGTCATTCCAAGAAGAAACGAGTTGATAGGTTAAAAAGGGAATGACATATCCAGGAAAACTAACTTACGATTACAATATGTCGTTGCGAGACCGTTAATCTTACCTTATCTTATAATTGCTACCTCATAGTGAAAGATAATTGCGTACATATATCATCATAAATTGCCGCATTATTTCGATTTCCAATTGATTTTCGATAATATCGCATTGAACGGTATCAATTTCTCTGAGTTGTTATGACATGTCAGGAATCAAAGTGTCATCTGGAATTGACAAATGCGCGTATCGTAAAAGCGCATTTTTGTGACACTATCGAATGACCAAGTAGGATTTTGACGAGCTTGTCATATTTTGAAAGCTATGACTGAATCGCTTTACCAAAGAATGTATGGTTTGGGGTAGTTTTTATCCTGTTGACAACAATCTTAAAACAAATGCCCCAAACGCGGTTTCCCTAGTTTTAAATCAACGAATTTCTATGGGTAAGAAAACCCATCGGTACTACCGGGCTTTAATCGCAAAAGCTGGTGTACCGCTCTTTAATCAAGAATACCCACTTTCTAAGTAAGTTATAATCTTTTAACTACATAGTATGTCAGAATGATGATAAAAGTTATGTAAAAGGTTCAAAAAGTTGGCCATCTGTTTTGACATTATCCATTTATTTCTGTGTCCTCGGGAAAGGAAGAAGGGGACCCCACATGTGCTTGCCTTAGACGAAAGTAAATATTTAATACTAAGTAGGTTTGATGAACTCCAATTTTATTTCGATAAAATGCCCCTCGAGATCATTGAACTCGCTTGAGACTTCTGCTTAAATAGCTTTATGTTTTTTTATTTTAATAAATCATATATTTTGTATGGGTGTAGCGGATCCAAATTTTAACGCACTTTATATCCATTCTCTAAAGAAACTATTCACCAAATTTCTAGACGGTATGTCCGTATTTTCTTTGGTTTATGTGGACTCTATCTAACTGGCTTGAGTTTTAAACTTTCCAAAAAGAAACGAATTGATAATGTAAAAAGGGAATGAAATATCCATGGAAACAAACTTACGATTACGATTCCCTTATCGTATAATTCCTACCTCATTGTGAAAGATAATTGCGTACAATTACCATCATAAAATGCCGCATTGCGGGAATCAAATTGTTGGACTTGACTAACTTTCTTGAGAGATTTAAGTAAGACCTAATTTTTTAACCATATGTTGCATGTTTACCTTTCAATTTACTATTCCCCGAGTAAACATGCCCCACAAGATCCACATTATTTCGAAAATCTTAATTACTGGTTACATTTAAAAATTGTTTTTATATCAATAAGTCGACCCACTCGAATTACATCTTCGTTTTTAATTAAATCCTCTGTCTTTAATAATGGAGCCAGACAAGCTGTCAGACGCAGTTGTTCTGATTGGCTGTAGACTTAATAATCCGATGTCAGCTCGTTGCGAGGCTATTAACACATTTTAGGAGCGCAACTCCCTATCTAGTTCGAATTGATTAATTCATTAGTGAAATGTAGTGGCAAAAATTCAATGCCGGAACGCCATTAGCTAACGGGTTTGAGCTCGATGATTAAATACTACGTACGAAGGGATTATGGAGTTTTTCGCATCGAAGGATCTTGAAAATGTTTTAGAAATTGGATAGTTACGATTCAGAAAATATGACGCGCATTTATTAATTTGTATGAAATTGGAAAAATATGTCCAACCGAAAAAGATCGTATGTTTGAGAATATGAGGATCAAAAATTCATCAATATCTAGCTGTATAATAAGTCGTATAGAGATCCCCCAAAGGTATTTCACAAAAATGCAGCTCTACCACGATAATTCACTATCAACCACAATGGGTGCCCTATGAAGAGTGTCCCTGTTCGATTTTTATCGGTGGAGATGATGAAAAGAACGCTCCGCGCAGACACTATCGACAGCTTTCCTCCAAAATTGAAACCAACCAATCATTACAACCCTCCTGCTCATCTTTCTCTTCTTAAGTACGTTGCCCTGCAACACCGGCAGGCATATGTTATATAACACCTGAAATATTTAATATTGACATGCATCATACGTTCTCAAAACCAAATATTCATAGATTACAGATCGATAACAAAGCAGTTCGGAGCACACATCTCTAGCTAGTCGGATAGTATGTATATAAAATGTTAAACATTGATAAAATTGAAGGCAATATTAAGAAATTAAATAATACAACATTTTATGATGGTATATGAACACAATTAACTTCCGCTAGACAATAATAATATTGTAAGACAAGGTAAGGTCAACTTGATTTATATGAAGCTTCGTTTTTTTTTCCTTCTACACGTTAAAAGCTTTAATCAACTCCATTTCATCTAGTTTAGGAACTCAATCCAATTAAATAGAATAAAACTAGTAAATAAAAAAGGTCCCCTAAAAACCAAAATAAACTAAAGGAAACAAGGACAAACCGTTTAATAATTATCCAGCAAAGACCATGTCCCAAGGAATCGGTATAAGAATGCATTGGAATTAGGATCTACCACACCTATGTAAGGTACATATGTTTTATAAATTTAATTAACTGCGAAACCATTCAAGGGTAAATATCAAACTTATTGACAAGCATATTTTCAAAACAAAATTGGAGTTCATGCTCCTGAAACTCGCTTAACATTAAATATTTACTATTGTTTAAGGCAAGCATATGTGTGACTCCCTTCTCCCGTTCCGGGGGACACAGAAATAAAGAATGTCGGTCAAAACAGAAAATTGCAACGAGACTTGGGTGCAAAATTTAGCTCTGATTAACAATCCGTTATGACCGTTACATACTAATATGCAATAAGAGCCGCAAGCTCTTTTGCTCGAACGCGCTGATTTTAAAGTTTTCTTGGTACTTCCGAGATTAAAATATATTTTTATTTTCTAGGGAATAAAGGAAAAATAATTTGTTGGAGAAGACAATGTTTAAGAGATATCAGAAAGTACATGAGAGAACAAAGTAAAATTTATTAGGTTGGTGAAACGTTAGTTAACGGAGGCCATTCAGTAAGTAAGTAAATATTGGCCAGGCGTTTTTGGACGATTTGTCAACCAAACTCTTTACAGAAGGGCCGCAAGGGCAGTTAATAACTACTCATATTGGGAGGGGAAACAAAGAATATTTTAATGAAGGAGAAATTATTGCAAATGATTTTGAAGGTTACTTTTCTGAAATGATTAAACCGATTCGTAAACTCTGTCATTGTTATGGACAATGGTAGATATTCTAGACTAGTAAAGAAACGAGATAATATTAATTAGCTAAATGAAAAAGAAATGTCAGGATTCCCCCACCTGGGCCGTATCATTTTAAGGTTTTGAATAACAATCCTTGATCCCCATAAATTCCTGACCATGACGTAATCATCAAGGATTCGGCCACCTTCACTATATCATTTTAAGGTGTGGCACCAGTGAACTAACCTAACATTTAGCATCTCTCCTAGCATTTGTAGTCAATGTCGTCATCACCACGAATATCATATTACTATTATTTTCCTTCTGTCTCGGTTGAACCCGGATTATTGACGAATGGTTTCTCTAACAGGGAAGAAATTCATCTTGTTCTGTTAGACGTTTAGAAACTTCCTCACTATGTGGCACGTTTGGAGTACAACAGTTCTCTGAATTATACCGACAAGTTGGGCAGGAAGATCCAACCTACCAAGGTTTTTTTTTGTAGGTTCTTTGTTACAACAACTGTAACGGATACAACAATCGGTATTACACTTGTACTGACCAGCTGCCAGGTGTGTTGCAAATCTATAGCAAGATTTTGGCATTTTCTGAATTTCTGTTGCTCGGTTTTAAGGAGATTAGTAGTTGTCAGTGGACAAGGAATGTCTATGATAATGGCAGACTTATGTCGCTTATTAATTATCAGTAGGTCAGGACGATTATGATCCACAGTCCTGTCGGTTAGTACGGGTCGATCCCAATATAAAACAATTATTATTATTATTATTATTATTATTATTATTATTATTATTATTAT